>NW_019384218.1:803509-830062 GCF_000648655.2 Copidosoma floridanum
ATTATAATTATAATAATAATGACAATAATAGTAAAAATAATAATAATAGTAATCATAATAATGATCATTCCTTACCAATAATGAATTAGTTACTCACTCATAAAATAATACTACCAAACTTCTCACAGAGCATTATGTTTTTCCTCGCCCATCAGTATTAATATATTTTTTTTTAAGAAAGTCAAACTTTAAACAGTACTTTTTACTTGTAATGAGTTATGCATGTGCGTGGGCTGTTATCCACAGCTACTATAAGTAAGATAGTTCTCTGAAACTTAGCATAGTTACTCTCTTAACAATTAAATCCGTCTGATAGATGTTCAACACGATGTAAACAACATGCTGCCGTTAGGAGCGAAGTTAGCATTAGTGACTCGAGCTACTTCGAGAACGAAAAGTCACTGTACGAGGTGTTAGTTTAAATAATGGACCTTGATAATTTAACTTTTTGAATACACAATTAAGAAATAATTAACTCAAAAGAGTGTCTATCTATGTCAAACTTATCGGACAAGCCGAATCTTGCGTCAAATCAAACCAACAAAATTTTATGAACGAAGTAACTTTTCTTTTTTGATGAGAATTGATCCTACATTAACACAAGTAGTGCTACAAGATTCAGCAGCCAGTTTTACTTCAATGTTATACATTTTATTAATTTATTTTATAAGGGACTTTAAAGAACTTGTGCATACCAGTCACTTAAACTTGAAAGAACGTGACCCAATTTATTGGCTAAATCCGGGACTCACAAAAATCTTCTTGTTACCAGAAGACTTTTCACATTGTACTAGTCTTACTGCACTTACAATTCCAACATTAAATAACATCTCTATTACTACTAAGCAATATGGTCACTCATAGGTGCATGGAAATGTTTTGAAGAACACGTATCAAAAAACTTAACGATGGAATAACTGAGCCTTCGTCATTACTGTATAACTCACCATTCTACATTGTTCCTAAAATACATGATAGCCATGGAAATCCAAGATAAAAGGTAGTAATTAATTTCAGAAAACTTGATGAGAAAACTACTGGTTCTGTACATTTATTGCTTAAAATCGTTGATATTATGGACCAAAGAAGAGGATACGTATATTTATCAGTTTGTAATTTGGCAAGTAAATTTCAACAAATTCCTATGGCTGAACATAATAAGTATAGAACATTATTTACGACATCCCATAGGCATTATTAATACAGACGAATGCCCAAAGACTTGAAAAACGCTTCTGCCACGTTCCAACGACTAATCGATCTGTTATTATAAGATTTATTAAACGTTTAAATGTTAATATTGAGATGATATTATTATTTACGCATGAAATCTAATAGATTACGACAGTAAGGTAAGTTTACTTTCGGATCGGTTACGATCAGCGAATGTAGTACTCTAGCCAGATTAATTTAAAATTTTGCGAAAAGAAGTGATAATCCTTGGGCATATAGTAAGTAATCAAGAAGTTATACCAAACCCTCAACAGATAGAAGCTATCAGAGAATTTTCCGAAACAAAAACTATAGAAAATGTTAGGTTATTTTAAGAACTAAAACGATACTATCGATGTTTTATAAGAGTTTTTTCGAAAGTAGCAAAGATATTATCAGATTTATTAAAAGAGGGAGAAGAATTTAAATAGCTTGAAGTGCAGGTAAAAATTTTTCAAACACTAAAAGATAATCTACGTCAACAGCTTACTTTACAGTTCCATGACTTTAGTAAATCATTCAAGTTAACAACAGATGCATATGGCTACGCTATTATAGCGATACTGAGTCAAGAAAATTATGGGTTTAAACACCCTGTTGCCTATCTTTCAAAAACTCTAAATAAAGCGTAAAAAAACTGTTCAAGGACTGAAAATGAGTAACTAGCTGTACTATATGCAATAAATCATGACCAGTCTTACTTATTGAAAAATAAATTTGTTCTTGTAGCTTATCACGAATCATTTAATTAAATGCATGCAAGAAAAGATCTAGGACAGCGTTTCATGCATTGGGTATTTCAATTCATTGATTATAAATGTACTGTTAAATGCAAACCAGAAAAACATAATACCAACGTCAAAGCATTATCTTTAAATCTAGTAGGATCTTCATTGTATGCAAAAACAATGTCAATAATGGATTACCATTATTAAGAGTTACGATAATAGGTAAAAAAAATAGAGGAAAAAAAAAAACAGAATTACGAGATCAGAGAAAAAAAAGTAAAAACATCTAATTTAACGATGACCAAGCCCGTTTTCCTCAGCCAAGGTTCAAGTGACGACGTTTTTAAGGATCAACCTCAAACTGTGACAAGCAATATTAATAAGATTACTGACCAAAGAAATAAGAAAGTAAAAAAAATCAAACCAAAGTTTTCAAAGTATTTGAGCAAGTCAAACAATGACTATGAACCTGAACAAGCTGATTTTGACATTTTATTTGTAATTACATTTTCTGATCAGGAATAGATGGATATCAAAATTTAATACATATTAACCAAAATGGACACTAATTACGTAAATTTTGATGATTCTGTGTTAGATAAAAATATCGTAGATACATTAAAACGTACAACAGAATTTTAACTTTTATTTGAAAAAGATTAAATTAAAAAAAATTTATGATAAGTAAAAAATTATTAGTTATCCCATGTCTTCAGGAAAATACACCCGTAAGTTTTAGTATAACAATGCACATGAGTTCTTCTATAAATGCAAAAATTGGACGGTTGAGAGAACCGGACTTGGTACAAATAACAGAGGACCCCTCAGATTACTTTTATGAAAAAAACTATAAACAAACAAACTGCAATAAAAACAATTCATTGGACTAAAGTACTGCACCTCATTTCATGCTACCTTCTTGAAAGTCTTATACCTTAGACTAATACATTTTTAAACCAATCAATGGATACGCACAACCATACAGACGAGTGAATGTAGGGCTTAGTAATAGTCACAGTCACACTAACAATTATAAAAGCGTAAATAGAGCTAAGCTAATAAATGATGTAATTACCACCAGATATTACCTTACATACGAAAGAGACTGTATAGTTAATTTTTTAAAGTTAAGATTGTCAACCGTTACATCTGTCTCAAGGTTATTAAGATATATAAGCGCACTAGACATTATTAATTTAAAACTAAAGCAAGCAAAAGTTGGCCAAAAATTAATAGCACCGTACAGAGAACCTTATACACTGTCAATCGTTATTAGCAAAATACCTTAATAACTTTAGAACGTCTTACAAAAGCTCCTGAATTACTCAAACAAGTATTCTTAAGATAAAATCTTAAGACCTTCTGATTCTAAAGAAGGAGAAGTTTTTCATATAAATTATAATTTGGATTAATGACAAAAATGATATAAGCAACGTTTAATAAAACACTAATGTAAGATACTGTCTGTCACAGTAAAGTAGATTTTCCAGAAATTTGAGAGCATAATAAAATAATACAAACACTACATGGTAGCCCTGTTGAAAGATGTAAGGAATAAAACAAACTTATAGAAAAATAAGGAAGTGGTTTTAACGGCTAGACATAAGGTATAATATTTCTCATTACATCTGACAATGCAGTTAATGTAACAAAAAAAATGCAACAAATAAAAACGACAGGACCCCTAGTAACAACAGATATCCCATTGAAGCTTTTGATAAAGTTTTTATTGATACCGTCAGTCAGTTGAGACAAACACCGAATGATAATTGATATTTTCCAAGAACCATTGTAATTTGACTAAGCAGACCATATAAGTTCCTGTACCAGATTTAAGATCAAGCACGCTTGCCCATGCACTCGTGTAAAATCTAATATTAGTTTACACTGTGGGTAGAGCAATTTGAGCAGATAGACAAGCTACATTTATGTATAATTTGTTCTAACAACTTATGAAAACCCTAAGAAGCCATTATCTAACTATATCAGCATATCATCCTTAAACGAATAGATCACTAGAGTGAAGTAATGCTGCTTTAGCTGACCTTATAAGAACTTGATCTAAAACTTATGATGACGATGACGATTAGACCAAATATGCAGCTTTTACATATAACATGAATGTGAATGAAGCAAAAAATTTTACGACCTATGAACTAGTATTTTAGAGAGTAAAAAAATTGCATTTGAAGATACCTAAAGATGAAAGATTACGCATCTATTCAATATACTTGCAAAATGTTATTAAGCGACCTTAAGAAATGCAAATTAAGACAAAAAGTCAACAAATAGAAATGAACGTACAAGCAAAAACAATATATGACCAAAAAATAAGACCTTCAAATGTTAAACCAGGAGATCATGTGATGGTGAAGAAAAAAGTGCGTTCCCATTAATCTGATTGATACTATAATGAAGCCCTGAAAGTAACAACGGTTTTAGAAAAATATAATGCGTTACTTGAGAAAGACGATAGTGAAACTGTACGGAAATACACAGAAAAGTAACAACTATTTTTCAATTACTAGCACCCTTGTTAAAATAATATTTTACATGTCTTTTAGAAGAAAGAAACAACGATGCGGATGACGTTGGCCATCTTAATGACAATAGTGATCAATGGTTGCGTGGATTTAAGTTATGCCCATTATAGAAACTATAGTATAAAAGCACTGGAAACTAACCCTCAAATATACTATGAACAAATTGTAATTACAAATTTAAAAAATTTGACTAAATGACAGTGAAACAGCTAGATATCAATCAGTTTATATTAAAATACATACCTACTCAAGAATTCAACAAAACCTTTTGATATTGTATGGTACAGTTTGGTTGTCCCAATGGTACTAACTATATGGAAATGGATCTTCTCAATTAAAACGTAAAGTGATTTAAAAATCTGAAAGCAACACTATTTAACATACTGAATCCTGCACAAATACATGCTGGAGATTACGTTACTCTATACTCCAGCATACGAACGAAAAAGCTGATACATCTTGGATGTATTAGAAACATTGCTAAGGGATTATCCGATTGACTTACAGAAGAAAATATCAATGTTATAAACACTAACATTAATAACTTCCAAGTCAATCACGAAGAATTTATGAAATAAATAAACAAATCCGCCATATTTTTGCAGCTGCATTCAAAGATCTATGTAATACAATAAAAAGCCATGAGAATAGTATTAAACAAGTTGCTGATATATTGACTTAAGAATAATATTTTTCTCTCGACCGATATCTCATACGTTTTGTTGTATGGCTATTGTACTTAGTTTTTTAACTTACCTTGAAAGACTGAGGCAATCTTTGCTTATATTGTTTGTTCCCATTAAGATTTGATTGACATCTTGCAAAACTAACAAAGGTGTTGCACAACTAACACATCTTAAGTTATTTTCTTCAAATATATTTAGAACCGTAGCACAAGATCTAAACTACATAACAGGGAACATAGAATTTGAAGTTCTAATAGACAATCTTTATGCTGGTAAAATGAGTTCTCTAAGCAAATTAAATGTTGTGCATCAAGATAACAGAACCATAGTAATACTTAATGTTCCACTCGTAGATCAAATCCCTTATAATCTTTACAGACTACTTCCAGTCATGATACCGCAACCTGGACAAAATGGATCTTCCTACATAAAACCATCGTATCCTTACTTGGCAGCAGCAGCAGACCATGTTTCATATTAACGACTAAACGAAGTTATATTTAACAAGTGTGTAAAATAGTAAATGCTTATGCATGTTCTGCTGTAAAACCATTAAAAGAACCCTATTTTATAAATAAATATAAAATTCTTACGNCTGAAAACAAACAGTCGATGAATTTTCTTACCAGCTGACAATTCATGGTTATTCTTGACACCTTATGAAAAACAATTAAGTATTATCTGCCCTCAAAAATGAATTGATAAGAGAGAATAAAAGGTATAGGTTTTGATGCATATCAATTCAGTGGTATCTGTCTTGCAATTTTTCAGTGCAATGCTATTTGCTAATGTTCTGCAAAGTTATATTTATATTAAAAACAAAAAAGATAATGGGTTTACTTACCAGCTGACAATTCATGGTTGTTCTTAACACCTTATAAATAACAGTTAAGGTTAATCTGCCCTAATAAAATGTATCGACAAGAAAAAGTAAAAGGCATGCTTTTTTTGTGAATGAATGATGGGTGTACAGAAAAGACACATAAATTAACCTTAACTAGGGAACACAAGATCATTACTCAGATACAATATACTTATACTCAAGTAGAAGTGAACTTGACCTTAACTGTATCACATAAGCACTTAGAGGACATTTATGCCTTCGATGATGCTTTAAAATTGATTTGAAAACTCAATTTTAATAAACAAGCAAGAACAGATGAAAAATAAAATGTACAAAATGTAATAAACCAAATGAAGAAAATACGAACCTGAAAAATGAAGAAGAAACAAATTTTTCTTATTATGTTAATGCATCATGTTATTAAAGCCATGGTTCTTATAATTATATTCGCAATACTTATCAGCAAAGCCACAAGCTATTTTGAAATTACTACAAAACTCAGTGTCTCAATAAAATTTATAAAACGCACTATCACTTCCTTAAACACAGAACCCCAAGTAACTATATAACAAGAATCAAAAGAATACGAACCAACTGAGCTTTATGCCAAAATTGAAAAGAATACCTGAATTATCCAAAACAAGATCTACAATAAAGTCACGGAGTTTGATACTCCCATTTCATACACCCCAAAAACTTGAAATAAACTCGTTAATCAATAGTAATTTGATAAATTTTTTCTTTTGGTCTTTACGAGAAACCCCTACTATGACTCAACAATAAAGACCTAAGTCAACGTAGAACATTTATAACATGATGTTATTAAACAATTAGAAAGTTAGTAAAGCATTAAGAAAATGCAAATACTTTCAGATTTACATAGTTGTACACATTCGAACTATAACTGCCATTTACAATAGTGATTCATTAACTAAAATCCTGATCAAACACTAAATATAGAAAGAGAAATTCAGATACTTTTAACTTTTAACATAAAATTTACTCTTCTGTCACCCGAAAACAATTTCTTTATCAACATCGCCATTAAGTTGCAATGACATACCCAATACTGATCCAAAAGGACTTATGTGTATTTGACTGTGGGACATAAAATATAACAAAAGGGAAAGAGACTTCTTTAACTATTTCTCTTGATTTGAAACCCTAAAATTTTGTCATGCTGTTACAGATCAGCGAAGAAGTGTATCTCGAAGATATATGAAATACGTGGATCCTAAAAGCGCTATTCTAGCAGTGCAGAACGATGAACTTAAAAATCAAACAAGATACGTCGAACCAATTAAAAGGAGTGCAAAATACAAAATGAACATGAAATTGACTCACTTTCTATATCAACAACAAATTAAGTTCATAATATATCAGAGACACATCATAACATACAGAAAACTATGATGTACAAAAAATTTAGAAACAAGGCCAACTTTGCCAAAATCATTCACTTACGTGAAAAAGTCAACAGTAGAAGAAAATAAATTCTATAATAAAACCGTCACAGTTAACAAGCTGCGTACTACGTCAAAAGAATACATCACTTCGTCTGAAGATTTACTTCAGGTTTATGAACATTGATAAGCTAATTTATATTAAAACCACTTCTAGAAAANTGACTTATGTTTTATTTTAATCATAAAATTATGAAAGCAATTTTAAATATTTTAGCAATAAAACGTGTTCTAAGTAGGGTTTCAACAGCAACAGGGAAAAGATTTCAAAAAAACTTAAAAAAACAGACATTACTCCTACGTAAATTTCAACATTAAGATAAAAAAAAAAAAAAAAAAGTATCAATAAAAAAGATCTAAGATCAAATATCAAGATTTTTTATAGTTTAAAGTGTTAATTTTGTTCCAATTATATTAAATATTTAGATCAATGATAGAAGCTTAAGTTATGTGTACAGTAGGTTTAATTCAAAATTATTTACATACAAAAAAAGCTTTGTATCTCTATGCATTAATCCATGCATAAATTTTATTTCTTAACATGGATGTAAAAAATTAACTTTAACAGTATAGTCTTACATCTTAAAAACACACACATATATGCTTACATAATCAGGCACATAACATGGTTATTAACTACACATACAGAATAACATTCATGATGGATATACAAAATCTCAAAATCATCGAAATAATAGCTGATGGACCCGGACTAAGCATGCTATTACAAGGAAATTAGTCAACTTATGCTAAAAGAAATTAATACGAATTTTGGAATAGTACTGTCCACGGAACCGTAACTGTATAATGTACGTTAATCTAGTGGTGATCAGTTCACCGTAGGAAGCAGAAATTGAGGCAAGCAGTTTAGAGGTAGCATCAATACTACAGGGGCTATTTGACTTACTAATTTAATCACTAGATAGCGTAAGGAAGTAAACAGCGTTAATGGCGTCCACGTCTCTTACAAACAAGAAACTCACCAGGATTCATAGTATATCGGAAAATGGACGTTGGTTAGATATAATGAATGAAAGACCAATTAATAATCATTAAATGGAGATACTCCTTAGTAAATTTAGTCCTATGCTATCTTTTCAAGAACAGCCATGCATTGCACCATACACTGGGTATGAGACTGTATGTCACTAACTATGTGATACAGTAGTTGCAGCAGCAACCTTTAGAGTAGCCTCAATCAACAAAGTAGAAAGGGCAAACTGATCATTAGTGTAAAAGGTACAAGCACTAATTAATGTCAAGACTCAAGTGCCGGTTAAAAGAACTAAATTAACTACAATAGTAGAACCTCTATAAATGATCATGGAGAAAAATTGCTCAATTTCTACAAATTTTGATAGCGAATCTTAGCGGGACTAAAATAAAGATTCTTATAAGAAACCTTTGAATACCAATTGACGTTGTTGACTTCTTTTAACACAAATGTCTTATTGAGCATATTCATTTCTCAACTAAATGCCAAAAACGAAAAGATGATATTCCCGTTCATATAAGATATAAAACTGATGAGTAGGCGAAAGGCATACGTCGCACAACTGCATATTTTATAACCCAGCAGCCAAAAGATTTGAAGATTAAAAATATAGATGCCCAAAATACCACAAATAAAAATGGTGCTCCTGAAAACCGTAACCCACTTCAGTGAAAAGTAGTATTTAAAGTGTTAGTTATAATGACTATGGATGAGTACACCTGGTTAATAATGACGTTTGGTCCTCTTAAGTCAACTTAACTTCTATCCACTAGCAGAGATTAGTAGAAAAATCTCTGACTGCAATGCTACGAGGCAAATTCACTTTTTTCTACTGTTTCGAAGGCCCCGTCGTGGCCAGGCGGCTGAACCAGGTGTACATTTTTTTTTTTTTTTATTGAGATGCAAGGAGAGGGTATGCCAAGTGTGTGTATCTACAGATTCGCGTGATAATGGGCATGTAGGCGCATACTTAAGAAATGCGTGGAAGGAGTACTCTGAATGTGTGCCTACAAAGAGAGAAGTGCAAATGACGACTAAAGCTGTATAGCTATGACCACGAATAGCGTAGAAAAAGCAAGTGACAAGTGCGGAGTGTGACGAGTTTTTCTCGCTATGCTTCTTTCATGCAATCTTAGAGATTAGGAGAAAATAGAAAAAAAGTTTTTGACATCTAATGCTTATAAAACTAAAAACCTATTCTTTTACATTACAATTCTTTATAACATATAAAAGATTGAAAGAAGTTTACCACATAATTTTTCGAAAATTAAATCATACAGCAAAATGCTTACTATCATAAGCACAGGTTTTCAAGGCATTCATTTTTTAATTCTTCCTGTACTTTGGATTCTTTTATAATACAGTGTATAAAAAACGTGCGTTAAAGAGATATTTAGCTTAAACAATTTTTCAAGATTGATAGTATGGCTATAACCACCTTAAATACAATTTTTTATTTTTTCTCATCCTTATCACTATAAGCTGTTATCAAAGCTTCAAAGGTTGTCGACAAATATATGAGACTTTGAACTTTAGTCTTCTGTATTAGATTATAATCATAACATTCCTCTTAATTATCACTTATATAATAATAAATAATTTTTAAGGATATGAATAAAATTTATACGTTTTTGAACTTCTAAGAAATGATGAACATCCTGTTAACGAGAAAAAATAGCTGAATGCTGAAAAGAATGACCCCTTGTTTTAAAAATATCTCTAACGATTGTAATTAAAGAATCTTTTATTTTATTTTACAATTCTCTATATTATATAAAAATTCAAGAGAGGCAAGCCACATGGTTATTTGAAAATGAAATAATTTATCTAAATGCTTACAATTATTAGCACAGACTTTCAAGGCATGTTATTTTTAATTCTTTAAAATAATTTATGAAATCACGATCTTTACAATAAGGTGTATCATAGAAAGTGAGGTAAAAAAATTTTCAGCTTAAACTATTTTTTGAGGTTGACAGTATGGCTTTGACTACCTTAAATATAATTTAATATTTTTACTTATCCTCATCACTATGAACTGTTAGCCAAGCTTCAAAGGTTGTCAATAAACATATGAGACTTTAAATTGTATGATGTCTGACGCTTAGATAGCTGTGATGGCTACGACTTATGCCACTGGCGGGAGAGTTTTGCAGTCTGTGGTTCGATTTGAATTTCCATCAAATCCATATGAAAAAAATTTTGGATTCTATTATTTTATAAAACTAAATAAATAAAACTCAAAAATATGAATAAAATTCATACGTTTCAAGACTTCTAAGAAACTATGAAGATCTACTTTATACGAGAAAACAGCCAAAGACCTGAGAAACTTATCTTTTGTTTTAATAAAATCATTAACGATCGTGACCAAAAAAAATTTATGGCAATGTTCTTTTTTATTAAAAAAAATCAGGGTTTCATATTTTAATACTGTCAGCACATTAATGTTGGTAAGTAGTTATTATATTTTACTTCCTTCAGAAAAAGTATTATTTAAAATGATTGGAACATTGACTAATATAATAAATAATTAGTAGATCATATAAAATTTTGTAAGCGTAATTGTAGGCACGCATGTGTGTCATAAACAATTGTCATACCTTTTTAACGTTGTCATACCTTTCAACGATTTCTTGATTTTTTAAAGCAAAATGTTGTGTTATTTAGGTTAAAAAATTATCTTATGCATACATTAATTTAACTTAGTGAGAAACTCAAACAACAAGATTTTTCTAATATCTTGATACATTATACAGTTTTGTTTTTCAAAACAAATCATTTTTAAAAGTACAACTGCATTTCCAGTATTTTAAAAAAATTATTAAACTTTTTCTACAATCTGCAACGTGAAAATAGCTCTAATATTACCATTCATAAAAGGAATATAATTTTTTCTTTTGTAGTAAAATTTTACCCAACTTTAAAAAATCTTGTATATTTCAAAAACTTTTCAAATGTTTTTAATAACTTATTAATCGAAACGTTCTGACTCCTACGTAAATTTCAACATTAAGATAAAAACAAGCCTAAGCCTATTTATTTTCATAAGATCACATATTAAAAGTCAGATGGTTATCGATAGTCAAATTGACAGTGCTAAATCTTGAAAAATCGCTATATTTTTCTGACACTCTCAGAAGATATCATTAAACATTTTACTATTTTTTCTTCAGTAAGAGAATCATTTAACATTGCTAAATTACGTTAAAAAGCAAATCATAGGTTTTAGTAATTTATTGCAATCTTACGTTTCTTATTATCAAACAATCGTAGCAGATGTTTAAAAACAAATTAAACAATTTGTATTTTTCTTAGCTGCAGTAAGCATTTAAATGTACATATCTATTACTATTTCAGATTATTAGGATCTGTTAATAAAATCATTATATTTATCACATTAAAATGTAATTATTCTGTTAAAAGATAAAGAAAACTCTCACGGAACGTGTAAAAATAAAAAATGTAGTTTTTTTGTGCTTTATAAAATAAGATCTTGTTGAGAGTTGAATTAAAACTATAAATTAGAAAATTGTTCTATTAATAGTTTTAAGATACTAATCTTGAATACAGCAGTTAAAAGAAACATTAAACCAAAATTTAAAACCCTCGCATAGTTTAATTGATCAACTGATTAAGATTGGACTGATTTTTCAAAAAAAAAGTTGTTTCATTGTTTAAAATGAAAGTGCTGCTACTAGGAAAAGGAAGGATACTATTTATAGTTGAATTCCTTGACAAAGTAACCGAATTTCTTATTGCGCTTTTCTTTTTATCAAGCTAGTCCCCCCCCCCTTCTCTCTTAATTACCCAAAGTCACCAAAATCGCTAATTGCCTTCGTTTGTCTTTGCGCTACCTTGGACTTGGTCATGGCCCTACACGAACATTTTGTTCGCTCTTCCTATATAAGGACCACGCAACATATTTATTCTTATATAATGCGTACGTGACCTTATAACTTTAATACAATGTTGTTAATAAGTAATAAATTTTTATTAAACCATCTGAAAAAAACGTATAGCATAGTAAAGAATTTATTATAACTATTCATTTTACTACTACATAATCTTGCAAAAAGAAACAAAACGAGATATTTCAATTAAAAACAAAACAGGTTGAAAATGAGAATTTTCACAGATTGTTTAAAAAGTAATAAAGTGGTGATCAAGGCGCACGAAAAAAAAGTCTTGGTTGACGTAACAACATAACTGCAACATAATGTATTTAATGCAATATATTTGTAACGAAAGTTTTTTATTGCCTAACTAATTCAAATTTAAAAGAGCGGTGGGTATACACAAGAAAAACAAGGCACAATAATAATTAGTTATGCTAACCCTACATACAAAAAGACTTTGATTCCAACGCCTGTCACGTGAGTTATTGCTCTGGTTTATTAAAAAAAAAATCCTATCAGAAGATGAACAAAAAAAAAATTCTAAGAGTCTGAAAAATAATTTATATTCAGAAGATGACTGTCCAATAACTGTAAGAGAGCCAACTAAACACAAATGTCTGATGCGCTTTCTGTACTGGAGTATAAATAAGTAATGAATACAGATATAACGTAAACTATTTCTATTTTTCATCGTTAAATCATGAAAAAATCAGTGCATAAAATATGTAAGATAGGAGTTTTGCTATTTTTTACCTTTAGTGGATGAGTTTTTGCTCCTTACTTTTTTCTACTACTATCTTATCTCATAGCAGACTCTTAACTTATACAACAAAACTCAATTTAATCAATTTCCGATCTCATAATGACGTTATAGGATATAATTTTTGTAATAAATTACAAAAATTTGTTTAGAAAAGAATAGGGTGAATGTAATAGTAAAATAATTTATGAAATCACGATCTTTACAATAATATTTAAAAAAATAAAAAAAGCTTATTACCTACTGGAGACTATAAAAATAATTTCTAAAAAAAAAAAAAAGGAAAAAAAAAGTGATAAATATATTTGACTCTTTTTTAAAGGTATCAAATCAATATTAGGATTTAATACTAAGTAGCCTCAAATCATGAGTAATCGTATAAAAACTTGTTACTTATAGCAAATGGAAGACTCTACCTTAAGATTGATATTTGTTTAAGGGGATATATGATGTTCTTGGATAGGCACTCTTTCAATTTCATTCAATAGTGTAGAAAGTTTGATTAAAAGATCTTACTTTTTGAATTGTTGTATTATTTGGAGCTCGTAATGTTTTATTCAACTTTTGAAGATGCTGCATGAATTCTCACGTATGTCAACACAAAATCTATAAACCATTAGTTTTTAGATGTTAAAAAATAAGAAATACTGTACGAATCTCTTATTATCTTTTTTAGATGATATTTTGACAGCTTAAAGGAAATGTATTCTATTATTGATGTATAAGACTTTGAAGTTATTAAATAGAGAAATATTACATGTTAAGATTTATTTTCTAAGTAACTCTTAAGAATACAGAAACACATACATTTATGTCCAACCTATATCAATCAATTAAATACTATTTAAAACAATATAACTTTGTGAAATGGTTTCGAACAATAACACTATTCTCTGAGCTGCAACTAAAGTGTGTCTTAAACTTGCTATACTGAGATTAAAATTATAGTCATTTAATAGAAAACGCCGCAATTGCTTAACATTCTTCGGCTCCGGATAGTTAAGGACAGGTTCTACNTAAAAAAATTGATATTTAAAATGTAACCCTATAAAAAATTAACGTTAAATGGCATATACAAGATTTGTAGGAATCGTTCAATTTTTGTGGTACAAAAGATTACTTTTAGATAAGGTTTCGAACAATAACACTATTCTCTGAGCTGCAACTAAAGTTTGTCTTAAATTTGCTATACTGAGATTAAAATTATAGTCATTTAATAGAAAAAAGAGATTTTTTTTTTATCTGTGCATACCGATGACTTATGTTTTATTTTAATCATAAAATTATGAAAGCAATTTTAAATATTTTAGCAATAAAACGTGTTCTAAGTAGGGTTTCAACAGCAACAGGGAAAAGATTTCAAAAAAACTTAAAAAAACAGACATTATTGCACGTTAAATGTCAGACAAGTTTATAACTATTTTTATTCACACTGCTTATTTCACTTATTCTACACTCATTATTCACTTTTTTTAACAAAAAATTGATTTTGATTACTCTTCAAAACCATTTTTATAAAGACAACTATGTAAAATATTTGCCATGTATTAAACTGTTTGTAAGCTGCCTAATTATCAATGGCTTAGAAAAATTACCAGGAATGAAAGGGAAATAGTTATAGGAGAGCCTCTCAAACCTCTGAGCCTGCGCTTCAGAGTCATTTATATAGCCAGACTAACATGACTACAGCTTTTCATCAAAACTAATAAAAAAAAACGGTCACAATACATAATTAGAATGGTTAATGACGTCGTAGCAAATTTTTCATATATAACTGACCAAAGACAGCTGTTTGCTTTTACTAACACTTAGTTTTGTAATCGACTTGTGTACATTTGTTTCAAAAATTAAAAACTTATACCAAGTACATGTAATACTAACATACATAGTCGGAATATCTTTTACGTTGAAGAAAAAAAGTTAATCACAGAAAATTTTCAAGAGTTGAGTGATTATGATTCATAACTTTATTACTACGTTAACACATAAAAGTATTATGGCTTCACATATAACTTTACAAAGACACGTTTCTCAAAATTTATCAAAGACTCGTTACACTGGCAAATTTTTGGAATAAAAGTAAACAAGTCCATTAGGAATATTATTTAAAGATACTAATCTTGAATACAGCAGTTAAAAGAAACATTAAACCAAAATTTAAAACCCTCGCATAGTTTAATTGATCAACTGATTAAGATTGGACTGATTTTTCAAAAAAAAAGTTGTTTCATTGTTTAAAATGAAAGTGCTGCTACTAGGAAAAGGAAGGATACTATTTATAGTTGAATTCCTTGACAAAGTAACCGAATTTCTTATTGCGCTTTTCNTCACTAAAAGTTAATATAAGATACGATTTCAATCTATATCGTCAAATTGATATTTAACTACTAGAATAAGATTTAAAGAAAAAAATAGACCTTGTCTTATTGACACAAAATACAATTATTTATTTAAGTTATCCATTATTTTTCAGATAGCTATACTTAAATGAAAAAGTAACCACTGCAATTTTTATAATTTAAATGAATTGAGTACTCGTCAAGTAACAATATTACACTTAAAAGTTGTGTGAAAATTGTTTCTCAAATCGTTTTCTGGGCTTGCTATTTTAATTTCTCAAACTTTTAGCATACTTACTATGTTATATTTGTATAGTTTTTATTTCCGCAGCTATATTTGAACAATTTTGTTCAAATGAAATTCATTTAAATAACTATGCACTCAAAAAGAAGTCAGTTATGATTTTACGGTTTAGTAAGCGCCCCTATTACCGAAAAGTTTCTACAATTCAAGACTCATGAAATATTAGCTGATAACAATTTAAATAACAATTGATTACTAAGCTTGTGATAATACGTGCCTTCGTGAGGATTGTTTCTAAGAGGGAAGCAATGTATCATTTTATAAACTCATATTTGAAACAACTAATTGTAGTACTTGAAGTACTTAAAGTACTTAAGGCTATTTATGAAATTTATTATACCTTCACACAAATAAAGAGTACGAGAAATAACCTGGTATGTTGTAAAATCATGAGAGGAAAGTACTGTTAAGACATTGTTAACTTTCTCATTAAAATTGTAGGTGTTTCTTTACAGGTATGCAGTTGATGGAAAAATCACTCATAGTTAAACACACGTACAACGTACACCTAACTTATAACTACTAATTTCTTACAGGAGAGGTTTTTTGATTTACAAATGGTAATAACGCCTTGTTATTTGTTTTCTTGCAACATTGAATGCACATTATAAACTACTTAGGATTAGTAAGTTGTTCTTCTTTTATAAGTGAAATCCACTTGCACGAAATTAAGCCGGTCCAACTTGAGATACATCAAAATTTGAACACAAGGTTAACATAATTCTGACACAATCATTCAAAAGTACAAGGAAGAACATATGAGTAATCATTTATTCTTCCTTAAAGTAGAAAGTTGGTAAATAATTAAGGTAATCATCAGCTCATTTCCTCCTACATTATCGTAAAACTTAAAAGAAACTCAAACCCGTGGACAGGGGGTGCTTGGGTACCCAAATAAAAAGTTATACTTCTATAAAATTGTATGGCCCCCTGAACCAACAATAAATACAAATTTACCTTCTATGAAACGATATTGTATTTGAAAATAATGTTATTATTATTGGAAAGAGTAAACCTACGTCAGTTTAATGTGGTTTCAATAAATATTTCAATATTTAATGAGTTACCGATTATAAACCATATATTACGGCACAATACAATAAAAATAATATCTAGGCTGGCCAGTATAAGATTATACACTTTCCTCAGATCTTTCGGTAATTTCAAAACAACTTCCTACTGCCTACACTGATTACATCTGTAACGTCACGTTCACATCTATCACATACATTCCCACACTTATTCTTCGTCTATATTTAATACCAAAAATATAATAGTATACAGAAAATTAAAAAAAATCATCCTGTAGTACCACTTTCTTCAATAGGGTAGTAGTACATGCCAGTGAATGTCTCTTCAGGACGTTCATTACACATAGGTGTTTGTGACAGATATTATTAAAACGGCAAACGTATATTGAAATAGCATAAAAAATACCCATAAAAATTGCAACTCGTTTGACTGTGCCATTATTTTATGTTTGTTACATTTAAAAAAATTGATATTTAAAATGTAACCCTATAAAAAATTAACGTTAAATGGCATATACAAGATTTGTAGGAATCGTTCAATTTTTGTGGTACAAAAGATTACTTTTAGATAAACCTATCGAATTTTTAACCAAACCAACAAGCTGGCTTTTGAATATATTTAGAAAAAGGGGGAGAAGTTTAGTAAAAGCGTGTGTGTGAGAACATCCATACAAGAAACACAATTGCTCGCTTTACTGCATACATTAGCGTTCCTCTCACTTCTCTGAACTTTTCCCCCGGTAACTATGTGAAGAACGTCGTTACGTCACAAAATCACTTTAATCAGGAATGGAAAAATTGTAAGAGAATAAAAGACAATAGAAATTATATACTGTATTTGTACAGTACAAAAAATTTTTTTTAATTTGTGAAAATTGTGAAAAAATATGAATAATTGTGTTAAAAGTTATTTATTTATTTCAATAGTATTAAATTAATGATAAGTAAATAGATGTTTATTTTTACATAACATAAAAGCTGCTTCACTAATATGTATTAATTTCAGAATTTTTGAAACGTACCTAAGAAATGTATGTATATATCTACTTCATTAAATAAATTATTTATTTATTTAATGTACAGTAAAATCAACTGAATTATTACATAGTAAATAAAACTCACATNATTTATAATATGTTAAGGGGGAGAATTAAGCAAAACCCACTCTCATTAATCTTTTTCTCAAGGTCGAAATCCAAAATAGTTCATTTACCCTTGCGCATAACGTGCCTATAGAAGTATAACTTAAAAGACATTTTTTTTTTTTTATTGGACTTTGAAGATGCTTAAGTGTTCGATTATAGGGACATTTACCCTAAGAGCTTGAAAGCTGCTGCTTATTCCACTTTGCTGCACAACTTTAGTAATACTGCATGTCTTAAATAAAAATCCAAGCAAAGAATGCAACTCATCTGATTTAATTCTAGTTAAAAAAAAAATCGTTATTTAAGTATTTTAAGCTACCTGCGTAGAACCTTAATTTTTTATCCTGTAGAAAAAAAAAAAAAAACTTAAACTCATCAATTTTCTTGGCATGTAAAGTTCTCATTAGAGAAGTTAACCTCACATCCTAACTAATAGCATATAAGTGCTATGAGGTGAGTTTAAAAAGCAAACAATATTAGAGTGAACATGCCACTACCTACTTAAGATTTCAATACTTCAATTTTAAAAGTAGGAAAAAATAATATTTTATTTATTTACAATAATTAAATTATATTTGAAATATTTTATATCAATTGACTGTTTTAGTTAATCATTATATATAGAAAAAAAATCAATTGTTGGCTGTAAATAACCCGCATAAAAAGTGTATTTGACACGTTAGGTGACTTCTACATACTATATTCTAATCAGAAAAAAAATCTGCGTTTCTTCTTCCAAGAAGCGCGAGCAGATTTGCATGATGGACCTTGCTTAGGACGTTGTATCAATCATAGATAAACATTGAAGACAAAAAAATTAATTGTGTTAAAGGATCGTTAAATCACTATTATAGCACTAGCTAATTATCTCGGTATCTCGTTCAGTCTACGTTAAACAATTTTAACAGATATTTAGGGGAAATTGTCGATAGGGGGAAATATCTATGACTCCAATCGTACTATGAAAATGTCTATGACTCTCTTGTACGGTTGGAGTCATAGACATTTTCCCCTATCGACAATTTCCCCGGGGACACCATTTTCCCCAGAATGCGTGATTTTTACCATAGTAAGTTATTTTTCTCAAAGAACTTTTTAGAATTTCCCCCCATTTAGAATAAAAATATTTTTATATAATAGGATATATTGAAATAAATGTTTTCTTTCATAAATTTGACTTTTTGATGATTGTGATGCTAATTTTATTATTGCTATTTTCAAGTTACGTGTCATGGTAACGATTGTTATTTAAACCCCAAATATCAGCTAGCTGAGATTTGATAGTATGCAAGACAGTTCACTCTGAAAAAATGTTTTCTCGGTTCCATAGTGCTGTTGATCAAGAATTGAGTGATAAAACAAATAACGTGATGGTGTCAAATAATTTAGCGCATGCAGAAGAAGGTGACTGTGTGGTAAATGAAAAAATTCTTAGATATTTATTGTTGTTAGATCAAGTCACGTGTGCGTAAAATAAAAACAGCTAGAGATTTTACAACTTATTTTTTCTTGAAATTATTGTTATTAATAATAAATTATTATTAACTACAAATGAACAATTAGTATGCTTCTGAATCTCTAGTCAATATTAGTGTAACCTCTCTCAATTGAAAATTCAATTTTCATGTTGCTCTACGGAATGTAGAAGCTTTGATCAAACTCTACTTACAAGGGTTTTATTATTTAGCAACAGATTTAGAAAACCTTATGCATATAATTAAAAAATAGTATTAATTAAAATCTAAAGCAGCTGTCTACAACTTCAGAGGCTTCCGAATTTTTGCGGACCCAATCTTCAACAGCGAGCTTAGCTTCTTTGACCATGCGCAGATCTTCGTGGGTCCAAGCTTCAGAAGCAGAATGTGCAACTTCAGCCGCACCTAAACTTTTGTCGTTCCAAGCTTCAACGCCAAATCGAAATTTTTTGGCCCTGCCTGGATATTCTCAGATCAATGCATCTAGAACAATACGAGTTACTATACTAAAGCTAGGTATGAAAGCTTAAATTATAACATTTTTATTTTATTCGTCATAGCAAAAATCCATTCGAGAGATCATTGATAAGCGTCCTCCCGTGCATCGTATCGCAGCCCAGACTACTCAGCCGACTCAGCCCTGCCCTGTGTCACATAGCTCAAACAAGTACTCTAAACAAACTTCGTCTTTTTTCCCTGTGAGTATACAACGTCCAGACAGTGTTGTAGCATGGTCGGAGAGGTGGGGGTTGGAGAGGTATATATACGGCTCGGTAAAATTATGTGCTTCTTGAACTTTTTTTTTTATCTGCTCTCATGTTTTCCTCTCAAATCTTATTTAATAATACCATAGTCATCCTTTATTTTATTTTCAAAATTTAATAAGTGTAGTACGCGCTATTACGATAACATAAGCTATTTTTCTGAATCATTAGATTAATGAAAAATCTTTGTTCGTTTATATAGGTATACCTATATTGCGAATTTCAGTGCTACCACGACAAAACTTGATGAAAAAAAATTACTCCCGAGTTGGCTGCTTCTTCAACCCGAACCTAAGTTGGCTCCTTTTTCAAGCCAAATCTGAGTTAACTGCTTTTTCAACCCAAATTTCGAGTTGGCTCCTTTTTCACCAATTATCTGAGTCAGCTCTATCTTTTACCGAGCCGTCGATATGGCTCTGGGTATTTTAAATTTGCTGTAGGTATGTTGAAAAAATTTTCGGAAGGCTGCTCACCCAAATACAGTATGAGTTGGCACTATGTTTTTTAAGGTTGTGTTTATTTGTTAAAAATGAATCCATTATCAGCAGAATCCAATGCAAGACACACTTACATCAGACAGGTACATATTTGTATTTTTATTGCAAGTGTAGGGTTAGAAAAAATGTGCCGCTTTACTGCGGTTGTATCAAAGATCACAGCTGCTGAGACCGCATCTTTCCTTATGCTGTTTCAGCTGTACAAGCATTGTATGTGTGAGCAATGCTGTTTTAGCAGTACTCCGTAGCTGCAGCGATATGATTTTTTCTCAGTCAAGATTATTGGTGTTTAAATCCCTTTTAAACTCTGACTGTTCGAGTATGAAGGCTACCTTGGTTCAAACATTTCCTCAATTAAGTGCAAATAAGTCTTGAACTGTAATTGCACAACAATGAGATTCGGATAAGATATGTAGTAGTGATAGTTTGTATACGTGCAGATGCATAGTGGTGAGTTAGTATGAATTCAGCAATCGTGCTCTTACAACCTTATTGCTAGGATAACTTTGCAGTTTTGTGTGTGCATCTCATTTGCATTATGAGTCGTATAAGACTTTACCACTGAGCTACCTATCTCTTAAGCCTTTTTTCGAGTATGATTTTCTATTTCTTATTTTATTCGTTGCAGCTTAAATGCATCATAGATAAAAAGATCGATAAGCGTCCTCCCCCGTACCTCGTATTGCAGCCCAGTCTACTCAGCCCGGCCCTGTATCACATAGCCCAAGCATGTACTCTGAACACATCTCGCCCTTCTTCCCTATGAGTATAGAACGTAATGTCCAGCAAGGGGCGTAGCAAGGTATGGGTAGGGAAGGACAGAGAGAAGCATGTTCCTTCATTGAAAAATGTGCACAGCCTATATCCATTCGTTATACCTATATACTTTCTAAAATTATGTGATTAATATTTATTCTAAAGAGACAGAATTCTGTATTTAACTGTATCAATATGTTCATGAAATCTCTAAAGAGACTAGAGACATTTACGATATCTATACNATCAAAATTTTAGCTCACCATATTTTTTGTTTTTTTCATGAGTACGATGCAATGCGCTTTAAACCAATATTACCTAATTTCTGAATCATTTGGAAACCGATCAACTATGCTTCTTTACTACTTTATGACTAATTTCACCATGTGTTTTAATGACTCACAAAGCAATTTTACTATTTTAAAACTACTTAATGATTTTAATTTGCAATTCGTTAATCTTCACACTCAACTTTTTCTACGACTTATAAACTTCATCTGCTGTTATACTCACCCTACACCATTTAAAAAAAATAAATAAGTTGTCTCTCATCATTTCAATTCAATCCAGCCCATTATTTTAAACTAACATTGAAATAAATAATGTGCTGTTTAAATGGCACTAGAACAAACAAGTTTAGGTACTTCTTTTCATTCATTAATTTAATAAAAAAATTTTAACAATAAATCGTAAAATAATATACTGTTAACTTTCATAAATTAAGAACACAAATATCTCATCTATGCCACGTACTGATCAGGGAATTGTTCTTGGTACACATACTAATCAAGATTGATATGTTCCGGTAAACATGTATATTAATTTATACTTACGTTTATTCCAAGATTCAAGAATTAAGTGATGATTATATAGGTAATAAGTGCGTAAAGACCGTACGACTGGCGGAAGTTGCCGGGAACGAGTGTCAGCTGATCGCACGAGTGCGTAGCACGAGTAATGATCAAAGAGGCATGAGTTACCAGCATCGGACGTTATCACACGAGTGTGGGAATTGTCCCGTAGGAGTGGCATTCAAGATTTTTCATAGAAGTGAATGGAAAAATTAGTGTTTTCCGCACTGTTTTGAGTATGAAAAATCTTTTTTACGCCCATATATAAAAAAAGGGCGATATATTCTTTCGCACCACATTTTTGGACTAGTGTGGGGGAAAATAAATTTTCCACACTATTAACCATGTTGGAAGTACCATTTTTTTACACTCTATTATAACAAAACATTTAAAAACGTTTATTTAAAAAAAAGACCCTTTTGTTTCATAATTATTTGAGGGACTCTTCTTGATTCTGTCACATCTAATTTACTGTACTATGCTACCTTATAATTTTTTAATCTCAAATTTTTTACTTACATTTTTATATTCTAATAGATACTCAACATGCAAGGAAATTTCTGTTCTTTTGTTATGTATGATAGGAATCAAAGTTTGACAAATTCATATGGCTTTCAAACATCGCCATTTTTACACGTAAGTTGATTAAAATAAAAATTATTTTACTAGTAAGTATTCTAATTCTGTATCATCTATTAGTAATAACAGCATATTTTTTTTCAAAACTTCTTTGTCCCGAGATTGTTCAGCTTCAAATTTTTTACTGCTAATCTCAATATACATTTTACAAGATCAATGACAACTAGTTTTTTTTTAAGTTATAGTTCTTTGCTTCTTTTCTAATTTTGTTCAAAATATTTTTTCTACATCGGGCATGTTTGATGGGCTGGTATGCCTTTGGTAGGAAAAATAGTGTTGATCATATAAGTGACATTCAACCAAGGCTACCATATACGGTTCAAATAATAGTTTTCGTCGCTAAAGTGCCATCGCTGCAAGGGCTATTTTGTGGACCATAGATTCTGTAAGACAGATCCGAGGGACCATAAGGTAGCCTTGCATGGAGGGAAGATTTTCTTCAAAAGCTGGGGGACTGACTTAGTTCGAGTGCACAATCAGGTAATTCCGTACCTACTTAAGAATTGAAGGTGCCATAGTTTTGTGCCACTTACAGAGAACGTGCAAGGCAGACGTATACTATAGGAACTTTGTAAGTCTGTATAATCTCCATAGTACTACAGCCCCCATAAAAATACCTTTAAAAAAACTAGAAGGTTAAATAAGTTTGATGTGTTGAGTTAATATTTTTAGAGAAATTTCAGAAGCCTTTATACACTGGCAATGAATAGTATTCTTCCTAATGAATCTGCAGCCATAAAAAGTTCTGAAATCAAAACATGAAAACCGTCCAGCTTTTTTTTTTTGCGCAACGTACATTTCGTATGACACTCTGTCTACAATACTATCTAGTACTTATACCTTAACAAAATCAAACTAAGTAATATTGACTTTTGACTGGTACTTCATACAAACCTCACATCAAATACCTTAATGCTTTGCTATGTCAAAAGTATATAAAAATGTTAGGGCATTATTTTAATCCATTTAATAAGAGGTAAAGCCACAATATCAAAAAGCGATTGCAGCAATACCTGTGATAATATGTGAAACTAAACGATATGTTTGTCTTCTGCTAGCAGGCTGATAAGCATTACTAACACAAGAAAGTTGTGTTTTTTTACATTTACAATATTTCTAAGGATTACATTTTTACTAAAATTATGAGTAGTAAGTACACATTTTACTCATACATGTTTATTAAACGTCTATATTAAAATGCAATGGAATATATCTTATACTGAGTATCTTTTGGAGCTATTCGGTAGTGTAACCTGCAAGGATGCAGAAGCTCTGACTTCGAAAACAAAAACAAACGTTGCATATATAGCATACATCGCAAAATATTGCCTTCTTATGTGTGAGGCCAATAGTTCTCACTTTTACCTTATTGGAGCTGCTTCACAATTGTGAATGTAGCAAATACAATACCAGTCTTTCCAAGGCCTAGTTGGATGCACAGTTGTGGAGCATTATGTTTTTATTACTAAGGGCACACCAGCCCCATAAAAATGTCCAAAGTAGGAAAATAGTAAACAAAACTTCGGGTGCTTAAGTTTTTACTTTGTGCCCTAATGTTATGTTTTACTATTATTATAAGATCAATTCTCATTACAAAATTATTTTCATCAAAATTTTAGCTCACCATATTTTTTGTTTTTTTCATGAGTACGATGCAATGCGCTTTAAACCAATATTACCTAATTTCTGAATCATTTGGAAACCGATCAACTATGCTTCTTTACTACTTTATGACTAATTTCACCATGTGTTTTAATGACTCACAAAGCAATTTTACTATTTTAAAACTACTTAATGATTTTAATTTGCAATTCGTTAATCTTCACACTCAACTTTTTCTACGACTTATAAACTTCATCTGCTGTTATACTCACCCTACACCATTTAAAAAAAATAAATAAGTTGTCTCTCATCATTTCAATTCAATCCAGCCCATTATTTTAAACTAACATTGAAATAAATAATGTGCTGTTTAAATGGCACTAGAACAAACAAGTTTAGGTCGGCTAGTGATCATACCTTATTTTTCTTTTCACAATGCCCTGTACTTTCCCTATAAAAGTTTTTTTTTTTTTTTTTTTATAATTGAAGCTTCAATAACCATCTAAGACTTTTCAAAACAATTATTTTTTACACCAGGAGATTTATTTACTATAGTTTCATTTCTAATCACAATCAAAAATGTTTACATTTCTGCAGCAAAATAGATGCCTGGAAACCTCGTTAAGTGATCCCAGTTATTCTTCCGCAATGCTTGCTTCCAAATCTCTACCTACATTTTTAACAGAAAAACAACAGGTAGAGGATTTGTTCAGCTTTTTTTAAAGGCGTTTATCATAATGTTTTTATAATTTGGTAGATTAACTATCAAGTCAATGTTTCACCTATTTCTTCTATTGCGGCATTCAACGCAATACGTTTTACTCCGGAAATTGAACTACCTCATGATAGTTTTAATGAAAGCTTTAATGCTGGATAGAAATTATTCCAGGTATTACATATATAACATAATTTTTAACAATAATCAAATAACAGCTCATTTTTTTAATAGAAAATTCCAAAACTAGTTTGTATGGTATATTTATATCTACAAGCAATAGCTTTTTTCATCGCTTAGTGTGACGAAAATAATACGACGACTGATAGTTCAGATACAATGTCCAATCCTCCTTCATTTTCACAATGTCTTGAAAATCCTAATCCTTTTCCTATCCCGACGAGTAATGACTTGCAAGTAATATTAAAAAAATAATGCATAATAATATCAATTGACAAATTTTTGTTCACTATTATGTGCAATTAATTGAAAGTATCAAGAATGTTTACAAGAAAATATTGATCAAAACACTTGGGGCAACATAGAAAAACAGTTTTCAGTGAATTTTAAAAAAAAATTTGACAGCAACGTAAATTTAAAATCTCAAGACATTTTGATATCACCTCAAGAAAAAATAAGTATAAGTGTAATACTTCGAGGATTTTATCACAATTGTTATAACTATACTGTTAAGAACAAAGATGGAACTAGATAAAATGTGTTGGTGTTTCCATAAAATTGATAAATTATGATTCAAGCTTTAATTTTAAAGAACGTCGTTGAATGGTTAACTCTCTTCTAAAAAATTAAATTAAATTAAAACATTAGCTAAAAAAGCTGTAATAATCCTAATGGATGTGATTTTTGCTACAAGAGCTATATACTACTCGTCCTGGGGCAGCTAAACAATTTTTATATTGAACTATGGTGAAATGACATTTATAAGCAAACATAGATTTACACTTCTGCTCTAAAATTATAGAAGAAGAAGGGGATGACACCTTTCTTCCCCAGCTCCTTGGCCACTCACACTGTCTTTTGTCGTTGCTATGTACTTTAATAGTGTTGTAGTGAAGGTAGTTCCTTCTGAAAGATAGTGACGTAGCTGTTGCGTAAGACTCAAATAAACTTAACTCACTTGTTCTCAAAGAGTTTTCTATTAAATACCCAAGTGGAAATTTTTTTCTGTGATTAAGTAACCAAAAAAAAATACAATAACTAATAGTGATATTTTATGAAGTCCAGATTTGAGACTGTAATAAAGTTTAATAAGTATTCTTATTAATTATTATTTTTCATAATTTTT
>NW_019384218.1:830146-840641 GCF_000648655.2 Copidosoma floridanum
AGTGCACAGCTCTCGAGAACAAAAAAAAAAGTAACTAATAATAAGTATTTAAAAGTTTTAATAACAACTTGTGACAGACAATTGTGAATAATAAGTCTTATTACTTGTCTCAAATCTAGACATTAAGAACTGTTATTATTTTTTTATATTTCCTACTAATTTTTAAGAACAATTATTACCAACTTATCAAACGAAATTATTTCTGCTTGGGTAGTACCAAAAAATAAAGGGTATTACTCAGATGTTCTGGTTATCTATAAATTTTGTCCAGACTCTAGAAAATGGTAGTAATACTAGTTTTAGTTTGCCCACCAAGTGATGTTAAGGGGGTCAATCTTTTGTGTCGTCCATCATATGCATGCGACTGTTCAATGCAATATTTTTTTTCAATCTTTATAAAAATATAACCTGTCTTGTTTTTCATTAAGATTATTAATTAATTATTTTTATTATGTATATTGCATTTTCTTAGATTATTCGAAAAATAAGAGAACTTTATAAGCTAAATTTTTGACTTTTTCAACGTTAAAGAACTTTAATAAAAAGATAAAGTACAATTTCTTTTAATAACCAGCTGTTAATTCTGTAGAGGAGTTCAATTTTTTAACTTGAACAGGTCAAGTAAGCCGAGAGCAAGTTAATTACAGAAAATTTGGAATCCTTGAGCTCAAAAAATTGTCACTAATACATAAATGTGCACTCTCGTTTCCTGGCTACGCCGTAGTATTACTTGACAAGCTATTATAAGATCAATTCTCATTACAAAATTATTTTCATCAAAATTTTAGCTCACAGTATTTTTTTGTTTCATTCATGAGTACGATGCAATGCGCTTTAAACCAATATTACCTAATTTCTGAATCATTTGGAAACCGATCAACTATGCTTCTTTACTACTTTATGACTAATTTCACCATGTGTTTTAATGACTCACAAAGCAATTTTACTATTTTAAAACTACTTAATGATTNACAAGCCAATAACCGTTAAAATTCTTTCGTTCATTACAGATACAGTTGTATAAGAAAAGTAGTAAAAAAAGTTTGTAAGACTTAGTTATATATTAACTAACATCATGATGTAGAATCTATAACTTTGAAAACTCCACACAACATGTTCATTCCAATCACATCAAAGTCTCAATAAAAGAGTAGTGAGAGAACTAATGAAAGAAAAAGCTACAAATTCAGTCTCCCGTTCTTTAAAAGCTGTATTTTGGGATGTTTCTAGAGAGTGAGTATATGTTTAATAATGACATAATAGAAACTCTTCGTGTAAAATTGCATATAAATTAAAATATTTCTACTGCCAGAGATGGAGTGTATAGAATAAACTTTAAATTTTGCTTGATGCATGGCATTGTTTTGCTTTTAAAATTATCAAACATTGAAATACCTTCAGCTTTAAAAACATCTCAGTTGACGTGTCCTATCTAAGTGTATAAAGGACAATTCAACGGGCAAGAATGAGTTCTAAGAAAAATCCAGGAAATTTAAAACAGTATTGCTTAATCAGAGCTATTGCTGATCATTTAGAGCAAGAACCTGAATTATTACAATAAAAGGACGATAAGAATAATGTTATTAATTCCATTAAGGCAAAACTGGTTATTTTATCTTCATAAAGTGATCATCTGATACTTAATGACGAAATCTTAATTGGAGAATTTCAAAATGAAAATTCCACATTCGTGCATGCCACCTTTAAAATCTGCCCAAATATCAAAGGAACCAAGCAGTTTTTCACTGTCATGTGCAAAAAATACAAAACTGTGAGTTTTTCACTATTCATAACAAATACTCTCGGGACGAATATGGGTCATTCAATTAAAAATGGTCTATTTCATGTCCCAGTTAATAACAGCTTTACGTAAGGAGATTCAGATCAGAAAACTTTTCTAAATAATCAAGGTTGTTTTTTTTCAATAATGATCAGACCATAGAAATGTTTTTTTTTAACTGCATACAAAAAAAAGGGCCCAAATAACGTTACGGGCTAGTGTCGCATTCTTATTTTTTCATATTTGACGACCTCTGGAGGCTACATAAGGCCTATTTATTATTTCTTTCTGCAGCATGCAATTAAAAAATTTTATGTAAGCAACATTTTTGTGCAATTTCCAAAGCTGAAAAAAGTTTTACCTAAGACTGGCATGATTCCAAAATTGCAGGAACTAAATCTTATAAATTTGATACTTGTGCGGAAAATACTTTAGCACGTTTATACTGCTGAACCTGGGTAATCCCATTAAAATGTTTTATAAATCTTCCCAAAATAAAAACCAAACGCCCGCAACGATAAAGAATATATCATGCCTCTGCATCGGGATGTTACATCAACTCAAATGATGTACGGTGCTAGGTAAAAAGTTCTTGATGTAAATGCACACGTGAAGTTTTACTCTTATTCAAAGGGCCACAATCATGATTGAAAGACGATTTAATTAAAGCCGGTAAAATTTTTCTACGAAAAACCCACAACGCTTAAGAACGTCCTGTATCTTCACGTAGACTTGTCAGATTTACTCGAATAGTGTGTCATTTGATAAAGGATAAAAAGTTATTCCTGCAAGTGCGAAAGTGAAGTTAAATATTTACTTAGAGTGCTAGAAACTACAAATTTAGGCCATTTTATTATCGCCCATAACAGTGATCTTTTTGAAAAAATTGTTTTCCACGTTGTTCCCGCAGAGTTTTGATTAAATGACTTATGTGACTTAAATGACAAAGTTGATAAATTTATATCGTAATCATATAATTCAATCAACTTTATCATTTGAGCCGATTATCAAAACTCTGCAAGGACAAAGTGCGATTTTTAGTACATCATATAGGTGCAATACTGTATGTACACGACATGTATTTTTGCTCCAAAATTTTTTAACGAGTAGATCTAGTAGGGTCCAAAAATTTTTAACCGATTTTGGTGATGGACAAAGCGAAAAAAACATTTAAAAAGTGAAAAACTTCTTTACAGTCTTTTTCTATTTCAGCCTCTAAAATGTGCTATTTTTGATACAATGACCCATATACACATTTTTGTGACTTTTAAAAAAAAATAATGTAGAGATATATTTTTTGTGATAGTAAAATAGTTCTAATGAACAATAAACAGGCAGTTCCTTGTATTATTTGGGTGTTGATGAGCAGGAAGACCACGAAAGCATATAAAGCTGTGTGGGATCCTGTAAAAAATGTTTTCCCAAATTTCAAGCCTGATAGAGCTGATAGTGATTTTGCGCGTGCTTTAATGAAATCATTATGGCAGTCATTGCAAAAAATTAAGGCTAAAGGGTGTCATTTTCATTATGCACAAGTAAGTCACTTACAAAAACGTTTGATTATACATTATTCAAGCCTTTTATTTGTTACACAATACATTCATAATTCCATTGTGGTAAAACTTATGTTTTCTACCTTATACATTAAGGTCAATAAGATTTTTGAGCTTTAAGAATTAAAAATTGAGCAGTACTGTCTGAAAAGAAAAAGTTGACGCAAGTACTCTACGCTTTAGTATTCAGTAGGTTAATTGTTTTTTCAAATAAGTTAAGGGAGTTCACTGCTACCTTACTTTCTTAACGCACATATGAGCTGTATGCGAAAGAAATACACGGTGCAAATATCACATAGTTATCATTGCCAGTAATAAAAGTTTTCTATCATAAATAAGGATGTTGCATTAAAAAACTTATAAACGTTGCATCATTGCCACATGAAAAAGTAGAAGAAGGTGTGAAAATCATAAAAAAATTTATTGAAGTAAAATTCGAGAGTGATCAACAAATTCTTAAAAAATGGAGAAAACACATGATTTGTTACGAAAAAGAATGGATAAAAAAAGTAACACCTGAAATTTTTTCGGTTTTTAACATGGTTGATCGAACAAACAACTATCTCGAAAGTTACCATCGTACATTAAATGATTTGATCAGAGCAAAACCAACAGCCTACGATTTAATTTGTAAGTAATTTATTTCACTCCTTATTCTCACTATTTTATTTACAATATTTTTAAGTGTTTAGACAAAAAAAAAAAAAAATTACTGCATGGCCTAATTGATGTCTTAAAGTATTAACAATGTGGGTTTTCTCATTTATTCAAGTATATAATTACATATGATCAGAAAACTTAATTTTGAAATAACAAAAAAAAAAAAGAAAAGTTATGCAGAACTGAAAATTAATGAGTTATGTTACATAGTTCTGACTTCCAAATCATTAAAACGTAAAAGTATAAGAAAACAAACATTGACATCCAATTCGAACAGTTTATGTAAACAGTTGATAATCAGCTTGTGTTAGTAATAACAAATTGTTTTTTATATTAATTAAAACAGGAATGCAAAACACGAGATCATATTCCCTAGATATCTAGAGATGAAGCTGAAGCTACCCGCCGGACTAATCCACTAAGCTTTATGCCTCGATCCGCAAAAAAGTTTTTTTATTGCTTAACCAAGATTTACATGTTAATAACTTTGTATAAGTAAAATGCAACAGTGCCTAAACATGAATTTCATGAAAGAAATAATGGATTTTACAGTTAATGCTAAAATTATCAACAAAATATTAATAAAAAATGTGTTTTTTATGTTAAAAGTGACATAACTTTGTCCTACGTTACGATTTAATCTTCTCGCTAGTCTTGATTTTTCCTCATTCAATATCAAATTATTAAAAATTGTATCCATTGTGTCAGAACGACGTTAAATAAAATTTTTTATGCATAAATAATGGAAACTCAGTAAAATATACGTTTTTTCATCAGCCAAAGTGACACATCTGTGCCCCACTTTATGATATAAAGTTCTATATAGCTTTGCTTGAATCTTTTCTTTTCAAATACCTATCTGTGAAAAAACTTTGTCTCGAAAATTGTGTCTAAATGACGTTTATTAATTAGCTTCAGCTTCATCTCTAGATAACGTCATCAAGATAGTACTATCGATGCTACTGAAGTCAAATGAGAATTTCATTTCAATTACAATGCATTAGTATGTCTGTATTTATTGCATTTATAGGCAGAACATCCATGCTTAACCTCTTAAATTTATTTATTCAATTGGTAATTAAAGATATCACAGGTATCTAATGAAGATTTTGAGTTAACCAAAATGTAATTTATGTTATTATGGTTGTTTTCGAAAATTTTTATAAATTTCTTGTAGGTCAGTTTTTTGAAATACGAAATAAACTGCCATCTTCCCTAAGATTACGTGTAAAACTAAAACTTTAACTAGATCATTTTTAAATACTTACTTACAGTCTAATATCATAATTTTAACACAATTTTGACAGTACTACCTTAATAATTCATGCATAAAGTTTATAGTTAATTCATGAACTACTACTTAAAAAAATTATCCTCCAAAAAAAAATTCTGTCATTGCATAAATTTTTTAAGTTGTCGTTTACGTGTTAACTTTAAGCTTTGTGCAGTAATAAATAATGATAGTTTTTAGAGTAAATGATCTTGAGTTTTAGAGATTTTTCATTCGTTTTTCCTACCTCGTGCGTTTTTGATCTTGTGTTGTGCCCTTGGTAGGAAAAACAGTTATCAGCACATAAGTGTCATCCCTTCGGGGCAACCTTACTAACCCTTTGAGCCTATTTTGTAGTACCTTTGTTCTGTAAGATTTCCTTTGAGAGAATGGTNTATACAAAAAGCTAACTTGAAGGAGTACCAATTAATTTTGAATAATAATAATAGAACAATGAATTCAGATAATAATGAAATCATTAAAAAAACCTTATAAACGTTGCATTATTGCTACATAAAAAGTAAAAGAAGGTGTGAGAATCACAAAAGAATTTACTAAAGGTAAATTCAAGAGTGATCAAAAAATTCTTAAATAATGGAGAAAGTACACGATTTATTACGAAAAAGAATGGATAAACAAGTAACGCCTAAAATTTTTTCGGTTTTCAACATGGTTGATCGAACAATCAACTATTTCAAAAGTTACCATGGTGCCTTAAATGATTTGATCAGAGAAAAACTAACAACCTACGACTTAATTTGTAAGTATTATACTTTACTCCTTATTCTCACTATTTTATTTACAACATTTTAAACGGTTTTGATACAAAAAAAAAAAATAACTGTATGGCCTAATTGATGTTTTGGAGTATTAGAAATGTGGGTTTTCTCATTTATTGAAGTATATAATTACATTTTACAAGAAAAGTTAATTTTTAAATAACGAAAAAAAAAAAGAAAAGCTTGGTAGAAATGAGAATTAACGCATTATGTCACATAGTTCTGACTTTCAAATCATTTAAACGTAGAAGTATGGGAAAACAAACATTGACATCTAATTTGAACAGTGTATGTAAATATTTGATAATCAGCCTGTGTTGGTAACAACAAAATGTTTTTAATGTTTATTAAAACAGGAGTGCAAAACACGAGATCATATGCCATAGATATCTAGAGATAAAGCAGAAGCTAGACGCGAGACTAATCCAATGAGCTTTATGACTTGATCCGCAAAAAAGTTATTTTATTGCTTAACCAAGATGTACATGTTAAAAACTTTGTATAAGTAAAATGCAACAGTGCCTTTACATAAATTTCGTGAAAGAAATAATGGATTATACAGTTAATGCTAAAATTATTAACAAAATATTAATAAAAAATGTGATTTTTATGTTAAAAGTGACCCAACTCTGTCCCACGCTTAGAGCATATAGACCTGGAGTAAGCCTGCCTGCTTCCGAAGTGTGGCGAGGGTGCGAGAGAGAAAGATATTGAAGAGTTGATACCTTTCTCTCTCTTACAGAACGCTCATTGGTTACCGAAAGCAGCTGTCGAAAGAGAGCATGTAAGGTATACACTGAGATATATACTCTGTGCTGTGTAAATACTGTAAATAAACATTAATTTTTTAATGACAAATTAATTGACTAATATGTCAAAAATTTGTTGTATACCAAATTTCCGCTTGAGGTTAGATTATCCTAACTGTTGGAATTTATCATTTCATAAGTAAGTTCCCGAATATACTTTGAAAAAAAGTGATAATTGTTGGTTATGATAATATTTTGTTTCTTTCAAATTTAAATACATTATTATTTTGTGCAGATTTCCATCAGATCAAGTTTTTTACAAGAAATGGTGTGATGTTATCACAAATAATTTTAAGACATGGACTCCAATAAAAAGTTTATATGTTTGTGGTTTACACTTTTCTTCTGACTGTTTTCAATATTCTGGCTTATGCACAAAACGAATGTTGAAAAAAGGTTCTATTCCTGCAATATTTTTCGATGATACTTGTAACACAGAGTAAGGTTTTTACAACTAGATTATTAATAATTTTTCGTAAAATTCCTGTAACTAAATTATAAATTTTTATTAGAAGTACTGTTGCAAAAACTAGTAAAGATGATCAAAATCTGCATGAAACAAATTGCATGAAAGATAGTTATGCTATTGGAAATGAAGCAGCGAATATCTAAGTTGTTAATTCGATGAGAAACTATAATTAATAGTATCAACACATTGTGAATCGTATAAATTTTGAATTTAGAACTAGTGAACTTCAAACACGAAGCACGAGTGAAATTCTGTCAAACGATAACATACCAAGTGTAAGGGAACATGTCCCAAGATGTCACGTACTTAGTCCAAGTCAAATTAGTTCTGAGGACATTGAACCTACCACAACTAAAGGTATCTCAAATGGCGTAGAAAATGATCACAACTTCGTAGAAAATAGACAAAATAGCAGGTACTGTAATGTCATTTTTTTTACTTTTTTTGCTTTATTGTTTAATGTAAAAGAAAAATGAAAGTTATTCGCTTAACAATAATCAATGCGACATTTTTAATAGGTACATTTCACCAAACATTTTATTGAAAAATTCATTTGCCAATATAAATTTGGACACCTTAGATTATTCAGTACAGAATATGGATTTGATCGAGTAATTCATGTTGAAAAGTCGAAAAGAACTGATAACTTTACAAAAAACAATTAAAAAAATAAAAATGCAGGTACATCGTTCAAAAAAAATGACCCAGTCGTTAAAGACTGTATTTCAACAAATGAAACAGCAAAAAGAATTACCTGAAACCATGACTGACAACTCTTCAATACCTTTCTCACTCGCACCCTCGCCACACTTCGGAAGCAGGCAGGCTTACACTGAAAATAAAAAGCGGCCAGAGTAGCTTGACTGTCCGGCTGTTCCAGCATGTGCGACCCAAGTAACAATATATAGGCTAGACTTGCTTGGGAGCCAAGCAGAAACTGCTTGGGTGAGCCAGGCAAATGTGACCTGTCACTAACCAAGCAAATCTTGCTCCCTAAACCAAGTCATCTATCTGAAATAATGTAAGAGTACGCTCGGTCTTTTCAGTTTTCCTCATGAGCATATGATTTTTTTATGTAAATACAATTTATTAAGGTGGGGTAAATATTGAAAATCAATGTGAGGTTACAAGTACTTATTATTTATTATATTTCTTATTAAATTTTTTGCTACAAAATTATTTAAAAATTTTATTACAAAATATACTTAGGTATAATTAATTGATTTCCATCGTTTTCCAAAAAAGTGCATGGGTGAATTTCGGGTAAATCTGAAATATTTAACAAAACAAATGACTTTGTTTGCTTTACAAGATATGCATAAAGATGTTGATCAAAAGCAACAGTTTTAAATAATAACATTTTCATATATAATAATTCATTGTTAATAAAAAATTTTTTTATTTTCCCAAACGTTAGCTCATCATCATTGCCAATTTTTACGACGAACACTTGATCTATAGAATAAAAAGTTCCCCTAAATTGTACGACGTCTGTCGAAATGATATTATCATTGGCGCAATGTGGAAAATAAATACTACGTGAATGAGGATCGATTTCTTCAAAAATTTTTTATTGACTAACGACTATCTTATTGGAACTTAAATCTCCGGTTAGTTTTAAGTAAGCTAATTTTAGTTGACTTCTAATTGCTATAGTTTTTGCGAAATTTTTACGACAATTTGTAGTTACCGCCGTAAGTTTTAGTTCCCTGTGTTTTGACTCTTGCCGTNTTCTTAGTTTTTTTCATATAACTTTTTTTGTGGCTGTCGGATTGCAAAAATAGCTGAAGATATTTTGTTCGTTATTTAATTATCTACCGATCTGTGTAGGTAAGATCATTGAAAGACTTTTTTTCGCGAAGTTATATTGTAAAAAAGTGCAAAAATCGTCGTTATAAATTGTCATTTTGAAACATCCATAACTTTTATAATATTTGATGAAAATGCTTCAAAATTTGGTATTCGATAGCTCTTATAGAGATCTGAAGCCATGCTCAAGGCTTTTCTGGTATTATGAAAAATAACGTAAATAAACTATAATTAATTAAAAAATTCATTTGATTGTCCTGATCGTTAAAATTGAGCTAGACTGAAACTTTAAAATGGATTTTATTCAGAATACAAAGGACTTCAATATTGTAAAAAAAATTATTTTTTTTCAATTTTTACCCCGATTTTTAAAAAAATTTAATTTTGCAATATCAACAAATTAACATTACTCGATCATTTTTTATTGTGGAGAAGTAGAACTAGTTCCATCTAATAGTGTATATTTTTACACAAATTTACAAAAAAAATTTTTACGATACGATGTTTTTAACTATAGTCATTAACAATTTAGTGTCTTTTGCAATTGTTTAAATTTATTGGTTTTTTCGATTTGAAAAAAATATTATAGTATCTACATAGCATCTGTTGTTGTAATATATGACTTACTGATTTTTTAACAAATAATTGACAGTTAGAAAAAATTACTTATTTATACAGTTTTACGTGCGATAACGGCCTATGTACGGTGGGTTGCATGTTTCAGGCGTTTCCATACCAGCTCGAAAAATCATATTATTTGATCTTTTACTTTTATTATTGTTTTGTAATAACTAAAAATACATAAACATACATTTTTATACAAAATTTATNGAATTTTTTAATTAATTATAGTTTATTTACGTTATTTTTCATAATACAAGAAAAGCCTTGAGCATGGCTCAAGATCTCTATAAGAGCTATCAAATACTTAATTTTGAAGCATTTTCATCTAACATTATAAAAGTTATGGATGTTTAAAAATGACAATTTATAAAGACGATTTTTGCACTTTTTTGCAATATAACTTCGCGAAAAAAAGTCTTCCAATGATCTAACCTACACAGATCGGTAAATAATTAAATAACGAACAAAATATCTCTAGCTATTTTTGCAATCCGACAGCCTCAAAAAAAGTTATATGAGAAAAACTAAGAAAAAAAATGGTAAATTTTTACTAATCGTTTAATAACAATTGAAGCCCGTGGTTTGGTTGGACAAAACTATTTTTCCATGTTTACAGACCATAATACGAAGCGATCTGCAAAGTTTGGACGCTATCTCCGATTTGTTCCTTATTGGCTATTTTTTGATGCTTCAGCTACCGTGCTATATTCTATCCCATAGCTGTTGGTTGTGTAAGTCGCTT
>NW_019384218.1:841404-867230 GCF_000648655.2 Copidosoma floridanum
ATTGGCGCAATGTGGAAAATAAATACTACGTGAATGAGGATCGATTTCTTCAAAAATTTTTTATTGACTAACGACTATCTTATTGGAACTTAAATCTCCGGTTAGTTTTAAGTAAGCTAATTTTAGTTGACTTCTAATTGCTATAGTTTTTGCGACATTTTTACGACAATTTGTAGTTACCGCCGTAAGTTTTAGTTCCCTATGTTTTGACTCTTGCCGTATCGACGAAAAATAAATAGGTGGTCCATTTAACTCTATTGCTCACATCTCATGCGTTAAATTGTGCAGCTTTTGGGTTAAATGTCCACATAATTCCTGGTAACGAAACAAATAATCTTCAACTAAAATTTTTGATCTGACAATGTGCCCTCGTACATGCCGAGGAGAAATAAAAATATCTATGATCTGCCTGACTAATACATGCAATCCCACTCTTCGTTCTCCTCATCGACCTTGCTTCCGACAAAAATACCAAAATACCTTGCAAAATTAAGTGATTCAGCTCCAGACATTTTTAGTTTCCGTTTTACAATGATATGGTCTTTTTTAATTTCTGGTATTTTATTAGACATATTTATTTAATTCTGAACAATTTTTATGCGCGTATTTAAATAATTTAAAGTGAAAATTTTTTTTTTTTAAATTAAATTTTCGCAAATATGAACCATTGTTTTAGGAATCGCTCCCTCATAAAGATCGTGTAATAAATCTAGTGTAATATTGTCACAGACATGATATCCAGCGACATCATTAAAGATGCAATACTCCTTGAGTCCCGTTAATTGATAATCATTTTTTTGTAAATTTTGTACATATGAATCACGAGTTCGTAAGAGACTGATTTTTTCACTACATAATGTTCTTATTTTGCTTATATCTGCATAGCAAACGCGGCACGGCTTACCAAAATTAAAATTTTATGTGAACCCTATTATCTGATTTAACCCAAGGCTATCACCTAACACCAAAACTAACTGAAAAAAAACTGTTACTTTTTTACTGTTTACTGTTATAGATACACCACCTTTACGCAAACTATTTAATTCAGAGATCAATGGCTCAAAGATTTTTTTATTTCCATATTCTTTCCGGTGCTCCGATTTAAACAAAAGCGCGACTATAATAAATTTTAGCTGAGACGATATGTGAGGTGGAAAAGCAGGTATAGATGCGTACACAGCGCCAAACTTTTGTTGACCTGCGTGGGATCCTAACGGGTTCCCTGATTCGAACTCATCTTCATAAATATGAAGTGGAACAAGAAGTTCGTTTTCAGCTAATTTTGTTCGCATATTTTTTTTCCCACAGCTCACCTTGAATAACGTTGCTGATAATTGTTTTTTTAAGACTTAAGCTTCTCATATGTTGTTATAAAATATCGAACGAGCCTGGCACTTCTAACAACAACTTTAAACTCGATCTTAATGGTATACGCTGTATTTTTCACTGTTTTTTAATTTTTGTAACAGTGCCATTAACCACTGTGTCTATAAAATCACAGCCTATTATTTGTTCAACAGGTTTAATCATTAACTCTTTTTCAACGTATAGAGAAAAGCGAGCGCTTTCGTTATTAAACTTATTAAATATGTGATTGACGTCTTCCATTACGTTATTAAAATGAATGAAGACCTCGGAATTTTTGTCATAACACCTACTTTTTATTTTTTGTGCCAAGTACGATGAAAATGATTTTCTAACAAATTGAATTATTGTTTCAACAAATGTCTGGACAACATTTCGAGGTATCACTGGATTATTATAGAGACTAAAAGTTAATAAAAGCATTTCATGCTTAAGATTTATATTAAAATCGCACATTTTATTTGCTTTTTTTTAAGAAACGTAATAATATCAGGTACTCACTGTAAAATACTGTATAACAAACTATATTACACACATTAACTTACGAATTATTTCACGTGAGTACTATACTTATGTAGTACGATTTATCAATAAGTAACGAAAAAAAATGTTTTATCTACTGATAACTTTTTCAAAATGATAAATTTTTTTTTTTAATCTAATTTTATGATCAGACATTTCAGAATTGTGTAAAAAGCACAATGCAAAAGCTAGCTAGCGTTCAAATCTGGCCTTTTCGAATCAATTATAAGATTTTTTACTACAGTATAATTTTTTTGAGGCTTGAAACCGTATATATAAACATAAATAAACTCCCATATATGCCTACACTCAGCTGGCCAAGGGTAGTTTAGAGAGATCAAGCTTTTAAAACAAAATTGAACTGCATCGACTGAACTATTTGAGCATACCTCACACTCATGTGAATTTATAACGACTACAACTTTGGGTATTTTTTTGGGAGGAACCACTTCATGTTGCATTACAATGTTACTCTGAATACCCTTGAACGCTTCGTTGTCAATCATTAATTCCTGATCACTTTCTTCAACGTTACCATCGCTGCTTAAATTGCCAATGAAAGCTATATAGGGACAAACTTCGTAGTTTCGAAGTCTTTCTCTTTCTTGTTGCAATTCAACGAGCTTCTCTCTTGACTGAAAAAAATTATATTAAAATTTTTTTTACATTTTACTTTAAATATAAAAAGTATAAATACTGTGTATACTTCTGCCAGTAAAATAAAACTCTGTTGGACTGTCGCAACGTTGGAACCAAAAGTTTTGTTCGACGTAGCTCTTTTTCGGTATATTACACCCAATAATCGTGCGAGGCACATCAATCCAACAACCGACTCTTTTCCTTCAACAATCATAAGTTCTTCTGACTTCGTTAATTTTCCAACCAATCTTGTTAATTTCACAACCAATGATGCTACCGCTGGCCAAGCTTTAACAATTGTTGTGTTTAAATTGGGATAAATGCGATCGAAGTCGTAGGCTAACTGAAATTGTATGATAAATAACAATTAAAGATAAAAGTTAAAAAGTTAAAATAATTATTTCTCCGATTCTGCTGCACTCAGAAAATAGATATAGAAATTATTACTGTAAAAGCAACGGTAAAGTTGGGACTGAAAATTTTAACTATAATTTTTACCGTAGCTTTACAGTAATATTTGATTTACAGGAAAATTCATCCTTATTTACAATCTTTTTTACCATGAAAATACGGTAATTTTCCATCTGATTAAAAAAAGATTATATCAGCATTTTTTTTTTAACAGGGGAAAAATTACCGTAGTTTCACGGTAAAAAGTATAGTAAATAAGAATAAATTTTCCTGTAAATAAAATATTACTGTAAAGCTACGGTAAAATTGACCACACATTACAGTAAAAATTAGAGCTAAAATTTTCAGTCCCAACTTTAGCGTTTTGTTTCAAGAGTAAAAATTTTTACACAGTAACAATTCCTGTAACTTTTTTCTGCGTGTGGAACTACACTCACCAATTGTATACAAAAGTTTGTACGTAGACAGTTGTATTGTAGAAAATACTTTTTTATGTCCTGACACTTGTCTCGTTTCTCAAAACTGTCTTTCCACTTTTGAATTACTTCATTTTCTGGAGAGCTATTACTCTGCAGCCACTGAATACTGTCGTTGATGACGTCGCATAAATCTAGATATATATAAAAAAATAAAAAGGAAATAACAACATTTTACTAATCTGAGTGATATATATCCACACCCTCTGAAATGCTTTCCGAGTTCGAAATGACTCCAGCGACTATAAGTTTTTTTCTCAGAGCGAGGTACTTCTCGTAAAAAATACCTCCAGCACCTACAGCTTTCTTTCCATCCTTTGGTCCTTGATGCGGAAAGTAGTACAAATTTTGCAAATCTTCTATGCTACTTTCGTGTGATTGGAAAATCAAAGCAGATTGATTTGCCAGATCTATAAATCTGTCTTTATCAACTCTGTAAATATAAAATACTTGTCAAGATAATCCATTGAAAAAGTTATATTTATTAATCAGTGTTAAAACAAAACTTTNGCAGTTGATTTGTATTTTACTTGATTATTATTTAAAATTACTTTACCAGAGTTAACTCGCAAATTATACGTATATATTGTCTGATTGCAATCAACAGTAAGAGATATTTGTAAGGTTAAATTTACATTCTCATTTATATAATTTTGATTTATTTTTAAGTTATCTTGATCAACAACACTGTCGTTAAAAATTATGAAATAATTCAATATAATTCGTTCAAAATAAAGCATATGAATTTTGTTCAATTATAATACAATGTGTATTCTCATATGTACATATCTATATTTATAAATCGAAAGATAATTAGATTTTGTCAATTAAAGGAGCCTGCCAAATACCCTCTGACGCTGCCAACGTGTACTGAAAAAAAAAATCAGTTGAAACTACTGAACGATATTCCGTAAAAATGTTACTCAAAACGTTTGTTGCCGTCACTGCCTTAGACGGCAGCTGCAACTGTCCCTTCTGGTAGCTATTACCGTCGTACAGGCAATCATGCTTACTACCTTTAGTCTGTTGATACTACCGATTAGCTATATATATATAGGGATATTCTTAAGCACTTGAGGAGCGGGGACCAGTGTGTGGATCAGCTTCCCCTGAGACGAAATCCGTTAACAGAATAATTTTTTAACAATTATTTATTAAGTAAATGGATTTACAAAAGTGCACAATTTCAGCGTGTTTAGAACGCCAATTTCAATGGCGCGGGCTGCCATGAAGTGCAGTGTCATGGATCGCAACAACATAGCAACAAACCTCTAGGTCGGTAAACAAAGTCTGAATAGATCCCCTAGCAGGCAGGAGATGGCGCTCAAATGTGATTAAAATCGTAAAAACGTGTAGCTATAAAATTATTAGAAAGAGATAAAGGGCTGAGTATCAGTAACGTAAAAACTAATAAATAAGCGTACGAAAAGGTTTTTAGTTAACCCGAGATATTATCGTGAGATAATTCTACATACGATAAAATTGACAATGACGATGAAGATGATGATGATAATGATGAAGATAATAAACATGATAATTTATATAATATAAGGAAGAAGATACAATGGTTAACAACATTAATAACAATAATAAGGACAAATGTTTAACTTAAGCGGCTATCAGGTGGAAATTGGGCAGCACTTGGGTAGTACTTGAGCAGTGGCGCTTGGGCAGTACTTGGACGGCACTTTGGCAGCACTTGGGCAGGATTTGAGCAGCAGCACTTGGGCGGTACTTTGGCTGTAGTTTGTCGGCACTTGGGCAGAATGTGAGCAGCGGCACTTCGGCAGTACTTGGGCGGCACTTGGGCGGTACTTTGGCTGTAGTTTGTCGGCACTTGGGCAGAATGTCACCAGCGGCACTAGGGCGGTACTTGGGCGGTACTTGGGCGGCACTTGGGCCGTTCTTTGGCGGTACTTTGTCGGCACTAAGGCAGAATGTGAGCAGCGGCACTTGGGCAGTACTTGGGCGGCACTTGGGCTGTACTTTGGCTGTAGTTTGTCGGCACTTGGGTGGCACTTGGGCCGTACTTTGGCGGTACTTTGTTGGCACTTGGGCAGAATGTAAAAAGCGGCACTTGGGCGGTACTTGGGTGGTACTTTGGCTGTAGTTTATCGGCACTTGGGAAGAATGTAAGTAGCGATACTTGGGCGGTGCTTGGGCGGCACTTGGGCAGTACTTTGGCGGTACTTAAGCAGAATGTGAAAAGCGGCACTTGGGCGGTACTTGGGCAGAATTTGAGCAGCGGCTCTTGGGCGGTACTTGGGCCGTACTTTGGCGGTACTAAGGCAGAATGTGAGCAGCAGCACTTGGGTGGTACTTAAGCGGTTTTTGGGTGGCACATGGCGGTACTTGTACGGTACTTTGGCGGCACTTGGACAGAATTTGAGCAGCGGCACTTGGACGGTACTTGGGCGGTACTTTGGTGGTATTTTGGTGGCACTTGCTTGGCATTTCGGTGCATTTTTAGTAGAGGCACTCGGGTGGTACTTGGATAGTATTATTTTTGTACCTCACTCAATTTGAATAATTTTTCTTATTGATTGGTATTATTTGCCATAAAGTCTTTATTGAATTCAATTCATAGTTATTTTTAGTATTCTCTGTTTTCCAAAAGTATAACATTACATTATTTAATATTATAAGTAATTATCAGATATTTTTATTTTTGTGCAGTGGTTATTTGATGGCTCTTGAGCAGGTATGAAGCAGGATTTAAGCGGGACTTCGGCGAGGTTCAAGCTGCACTATAATAATTAAAAAATTTTTAATGATATGCAATCCTTAAGTTCGTTAACTATTGTATAATCTGTATTTACTTTGATCACTTTATCTACAAGTACTGCTCGATGTGTACTCCTTCATGCTCTATACAACAGTGCAGTCTTCGTACGAAATTTTGTAAAGCTGCTTGCACCATCTCAGGGGTTATATGGTCTGTAGCCTCATTTATGCATAACTCTAACTGTTTCTCATCGTCTATCTCAGCTGCATAGCTACGGTCCTTTATTGCACCCCACAGAAAAAAATCCAGTAGATTCAGGTCCAGTGAACGTGAAGGCCACGTCATGGTACCTGAATAGGAGTGATTGTATTGGAATGTGGATTGGGCTTAAGTAGGATTAAGTTATTGAGTGTCAAGGATTCAGTGTATTTTTCTAAAATTATTGGTAATTTTACAATTATTTAGTAATACAGAGAGCATTCGAGACATTCGAATATTGGTTTTATGATTTTTCTCTATACCTCCAGGACCTATCCAAGAATTCGGAAACTGTATATTCAACTCTTCCTGGACTTGCCGAGCCGAGTGAATCGGAGCGCCATCGTGTTGGTACCATATACGTAATCTTTCTTCGTCTGGTATGTGTTGCAACAGCCTCGGCAAATCATCTCGGAAAAATTGGCGGTAATGTGCAACAGTCATACGGTTGCGGAGCTGTACTGGTCCGATCTTTATTTGAATGCATACGCATATTTATATACACGTATTTAGACGTAAATATATTTTCTTGTGGTGGAAAGAAAGATAAATTTTACCACGCGATCACCAAGTATGCCTGCCCACTTGTTCAGATTAAACCTTTGCTGGTGCTTATTCACAACAATCACGTTTGGATTAACCTCCGCGTAAAAGTGATTGTTGTGAATATTAAATGTTCCGTCCCGACCGAACGTTGATTCGTCGGAGAAGAGTATTCTTTGCAGGAAATTCTGATCCTCTTGTATTCTTCCTAGAATTTCTTGACAAAACTCCAATCTAACAATTAAAAAAAATTTTTATATAACAATTGATCATTGTAAAATGGTAGTTTTTGTCGGATAAGTGCCGTCGTATCTGTGGCTATTTTGCGGCCCGAGGAACCTGCGAAGCAGGGCCTGAGGGACGTAAGGTAGCCCCGGAGCGATAGCGCTTATGTGGCGAATGCTATTTTTCCTAACGAGGGCACACCAGCCTCTTAAAATCGCCCAAGGTAGAAGAAGTATTTTTTATCTAACACTTTTCAAGTTATCATCGTACATGTCTAACATGCTGGCATTGACATGATTATAAAAATACTATGATAATGTTGTCCAGGACATTGTTTGAACTATATACTTATATGTACTTATTATAAACACTATATTTCATAAAACCTTGCAGCAAAATCCTGTTCCTGAAGCTCCTGAACCCGTGTATAGTGATATGCATGCAATCGATTCTCCTTGAGAATTCTTTGTATTGTCGACCAAGATAAATCACAAATTTCCGCGACTTTACGAATACTCCTTGTCGGATCCTCTTCTATGCAAGCAAAAACTCGATCCCCATTTTGAACGGTTCTCGCATTTCTAGGCGCTCCGACGATGAGACCTAACAATGATAAAGTGTAATAGAATACTGAGGTGGAAGTGAGTCAGGGGAACGGGTAGGTGATTCGTGGCAAGCAGGGTTCAGTAAAATAAAATTACAAAAAATATGAGTATTCAAGTAAATTTAATATTCTTACGTGTACTTATTTACACAAAATTGTTATGTATGATAACATATAGCTATGCGTCCGTGCGCCCCTTCTAGTTTGGGCCCCAAAGGATAGAAGAGCAGGGAAGATAAGGGAGTCAGAGAATATCAAGCAAGGGAGTCTGTCGTGAGAGTTGAGACGAGTTGGTCAATAATGCACTCTTCCCTCACTATTATAAATAATAAACTATTTTCGAATATAAAACTTTTTTGAAATTATACTTCTATAGGCGCGTTTTGCCCTATAGAGTAAATGCACGATTTCAGATTGGTGACCTTGAGAAAAAGTGTAACGTAAGTGGATTTTGCTCGATTCTCCCCCCTTCGCTCCACCTCTCGTGACGTACTTCCGTGACGTACTTCCGTTCACCTAACCCTTTACATACTAGCCGAGCACTTTACCCACTCTACTACGAATGCTCCCGACAGTAGAATCTCGGTTTTTGGTACTTATCTTGTGGTTCAGAACTCATTTTCAGTGTCAATTTTAATTCACTGTTTATTTATTGATTTGGTTTGATTATAAATAAGTAATTTATTTTATAAACTAATTTTTTTAGTTAAATATTTTTTTCAAAAACATAGAAATTATTATATTTTAGCAGAGCAGGTTTCCTACGTATTAATAAACATTGATTCACTTATCGTTAATTTGCTACTTTTAAAATAATCAATTGTTTATACAATTTCTCAACATCTGAGAAGGCTGTTTCTGTTGATACACGTAGTGACTAAATTGGACAGAACAAAGTAAGAATTATTTATGATTAATAGATATAGCATTGGTTACATCTACATAGAGCAAGTGTCAGAGGTTGTTAATTTCACTTCTCGGGCCTGTCGTCATCCACTAACCAAAAACCCTTGCTTCGCATGGGTCTTCAATGTTAGCGAATAATACAATTCCTCTAATTTTGTCTTAAATATAACCCACTATAAGCAACAATCAAATTATTTTTGATAATTTTGATAGCCAATCAGCCACGAATTTTGGATCGAAGCAACAAAAAAAATACTATACATTAAGTTCTTATTTATCCTCTCATGGCTGTTTTTAACGACGGAAGTGCATCAGTGAGTTCCCTCCCTTGTAATGTAATTTGTTATTGCGGAATAGGTAAAACTGGTTGGAAATTGTTCAGTGGAAGTTGATGAGAAGGATTTATCAAGAATTCTTCAGGAATCAAAAACAAAAAGCGACGTAGCAAGGAAATTGATAATGTTAATTATTGGGCCTGATGATCTAAAGAATATGACTCCCACTGGCAAAGGCGGATTTCAGAAAATACCCAAAAATATATACAATGCCGTGTTTGGTAAGATATATACAACTATATAACATAATGTACATTAAAAAAGATAAGTATAACCAGATGAAATTCTTACAGAATACGAAAAAAAAGATGACGATAATGACGTTGATGAGGAGCTTACAATTAAAGATTACCGACAAGCACTAACAAAATTATGTAATTATTTGAGAAATCCAAAAAAGAGAAGAACTTAAATATTTGAAATTAACACCAATCTGTATAAATTAAAACTAAGTTTAGTAAAAGTTTATAATTCAATATATATTCCTCTTAAATGTTCTATTAATTAAATCACAAAATCTTTACTTTTATTTATCTTTTTTTTTTTTTTTTTAATCGTACAGAAGAATTCCAGTAGTGTATTTCTAATATCAAGACGAAAAAACAACCTAAATCCCACCAAAAAGAAAAAAGAAGGCGCATATCACAAATGCAATGCTGCGCAAAAATAATCCAAGTGCCAATAACATCCACTGCTTAAGAACCGTCCAAGTGCCGCTAACCTGCCGCTAAAATTTAACTAGTGCATACCAAGTACAGATCAAATAACGCCAAACTGCCACCGCCAAAGTGCTGCTACTTAAATGCCACAAAATACAGCTAAATTACGGACCAAATTCCACCAAATGAACACAGCTAAAATTCCACTCAAATGCCGCCAAAAAACGGCCCAAGTATCGCCTAAGTACCGCTCAAGGGCCGCTGCTCAAATTCTGCTCAAGTGCCGACAAAATATCTCCCAAGTGCCTCCCAAGTGCCGCCCAAGTACCGCCCAAGTGCTGCTGCTCACATTCTGCCCAAGTGCCGACAAACTACAGCCAAAGTATCGCCCAAGTGCCACCTTAGTGCCACTGCTCAAATTCTGCCCAAATACTGCCCAAGTACCGCCCAAGGGCCGCTTTTCACATTCTGCCCAAGTACCGCCAAAGTACGGCCTAAGTGCCGCCCAAGTACCGCCCAAGTGCCGCACAAGTTCCGCCCAAGTGCCGCTGCTTACATTCTGCCTTAGTGACGACAAAGTACCGCCAAAGTACGGCCCAAGTGCTGCCCAAGTACCGCCCAAGTACCACCCAAGTGCCACTGCTCACATTCTGCCCAAGTGCTGCCAAATTGCCGTCCAGGTACCGCCCAAGCGCCACTGCTCAAATACTACCCAAGTGCGGCCCAAGTTCCACCTGATAGCCGCTCAAGTTAAACATTTGTCTTTATTATTATTAATCATGTTAACAATTGTATCTTCTTCCTTATATTATATAAATTATCATGTTTATTATCTTCATCATTATCATCATTATCTTCATTGTCATTGTCAATTTCATCGTATGTAGAATGATCTCACAATAATATATCGGGTTAACTAAATAACCTTTTCGTACCCTTATGTGTTTGTTTTTACGTTACTGATACTCAGCCGTTCATCTCCTTCTAATAATTTTATGGCTACACGTTTTTACTATTTTAATCACATTTGAGCGCCATCTTGCCCGCTAGGGGATCTATTCAGACATTGTTTACCGACCTAGAGGTTTGTTGCTATGTTGTTGCGATCCATGACACTGCACTTAATGGCAGCCCGCGCCATTGAAATTGGTGTTCTAAATACGCTGAAATTGAGTACTTTTGTAAATCCATTTACTTAATGAATAATTGTTAAAAAATTATTCTGTAAACGGATTTTGACTCAGGGGAAGCTGATCCACACACTGGTCCCCGCTCCTCAAGTGCTTAAGAATATCACTATATAAATATTTAAAAATACATACATGTTTGACACTTACGTTATTCGTTCAAGGTGACCAACAATCTGTAAAGATCGTCGTAATGATATCGACGTAAGTATCTATTATTAATACTTACAAACAGTGGCCCTACAAGGTAATTTACAAAAATTGTTGTGTTTTTTTGTTTTTGTTTTCTTTGTTAATTAGGTGAGCCTGATCAGGTTGGCCCAACAATACGTTGCTCAAACTAACACCTGATTTTTTGGAGTCCTTCTTCGAACTCCTAAAATGAGCTCTTTCTGATCGTGTGCTTAGGCACTGATCCTCAAGTAATCTTAAAATTTTTACATTTTATTTAGAGTGTAGCGATTTCCGGTTAAAAATCAAATATACAATTGTTGGCTACGTACTTGTTGTACCATTTCAAAAAAATTTCTCTTTCTTATGCAGATATACTATCGGGTTGATATACATCCAACGGTGGGTTCGGCTGTGTTAAAAAAATGTGGAAAAATATCCTTTGCAATACCAGTCAGACCTTACACTTTGGGTAGACTACTTAAAGGCATGTAAAAATTATTCAGACACTCCATAAATTTTATTTTCATAAATTCCATCAAATTAATTTAAGACCCATTTATAATGACAAATGGTGTTACTCGCATGCTGTGTGTAAGGCTCCCAGATTTTCGGGAGTTCGCCGCATGCGCAGTGGACAGTCACCCTCTCCTCTCTCAAGTTGACCAGTGGGAAGCTCCATCTATATCTATGCTTTAACTTAAACTCCACCCACTTCCTGCAACTTAAATACGAGTTCTTATACCTTGCAGGTACGAGCGCCGATGGTTGAGTGGACTAAACCTTTTGTTACTGCCGGGTTTACTAGCCAGGTTATCGATTCTCGCCAATGTCATATTTTTTTTTTTTCACATGTTTGTTATAAATTACTATTTACCTATTAACCAATGTTTACAAATAATTATTTTTTTTACATACACCACAGTAAGTATAAGTACTTTACATTATNTTTTTCGAACGAGTTTCGTACACTATTTTTCCACCTGAGAACCCAAAATCAAGTGACAAAGGTGCTAATTTGAGGTAAGAAGGCAGAAAAATATATTTTGCATATATACAGTTCTTTATTTCCAGTAACAATGGAAAAACAACCTGACGACTTCCTTTTTTTTACTGACATAATCATTTTCTAACAGAAATTATTGATTGTATTATTAAAAAACTACGGAATTGAAGGAGTTAATACCTCTGTTACAGCGTTAAATAAATATAAAATAATAAGCATGGATACGTATTATTGCCCTAGCTTGTTTTTTTTTAACTTTAACATCACTGACAACGAAAAAAAAAATTTTTCTATCAATGCTTGTAAATGTAGTAAAACTCTTTTACCTAACATTTTTGTCAATTGTCCTGATGAAATCATTAGGAAACAAGCGTTTGCAATCAAATTTAGTGAAATTCAGCCAAATTAATTAAAAAGACTAAAAAATCTGTAAAACTGCAATTTATTATTAGTTATAACCTTATCATGGGAACTAAAAAGGGTGAGAGAACTTAGTAGAAAATTGTCAATAATTATACGATCTTAATTTATTATTACAAGTTAATAATCCGTTAACGTATTCGCAAAATTTTGTAGAAATATAATTTAAAAAAAATTTTTCACCACAAGCGTTTTCACATTTAGATATTTATTGTACCCTCGATAAATAAAAAATATCGTTCGCTATTAGTACGCATCCGAAAGGATGTATACGTGTATACACACCAATCAATCTCGTAATTATACGAGCTTTTTATTCTTAAACAAACTAAGATGTTTTTTATTTCATAAGCTATAAATTGTCTGTTCTGATTTCCATGAATGTCCTTAAAAATTGGTGGTTAATTAATATTTTGTCAGGTAATAATTGGTTCTGAATTTTAGAAATTTTCTTGCAATAGTTGCATTATCGACTCTATCGACTATGGATTCAAAAATCACTTTATAAAGTTCGACGATATTTACGAAAAAAAGCATTAAGTACGGAAATGTTTCAATTCTATTTTGAACGAGAAAATTGGACTTGTGTTTTTTGTCGTATGAACTTTTGGTAACAATAATTAAAAAATTAATACTTATTCCTTACAATGCAGCTAATCACATCTTTAATTTTTCTATAAGCACTCAACTTGGAACACATACCTAGAGTTGCTCACGTATGATAATTTTTGTAAACGTACAGTCCCTCTCTCTCGTTGCTTTTGGTCTGAAGACCCGTATACTGCAGATAAAATTATTATGTACGCATTTTTTATTTAAACTTATACTTAATTGAAAAAATAAATTGAGCAATAATTTAAAAAAATTATGTGAAAAAAATAATATTCCTTACTAAACAACCAAAAAACTAGTGCGATTGCCACTTGTTAAAAACAACTAAAACAATAACCTATAAGAAAATCAGCAATGGGAATACCCCTATAAATGCTTACATGGCACTGATGAGGAATAGGTTAGCTTTATTTATCCGTATTGCAAAAAAAAATCACACAAGTAGGGATTTGTTTTTTGTTTGCTCTCATGATCTTACATTATATTTAACAAACTTTCTCGCAAATACTAGATGACTCATTAAGTGACCCTCCATCCAAATGATTTCTAAAACAGTTGTTATTAATGAACCATTGATTGCATGAGTCACATTTTTAAGAGTTACCAGTTATTTTACACTGTGGTGATCAAAAACATTTGTAACATTAATAATAGCATCTTTAACTGTTTACACTTCAAAAGATTTGATTACAAGGCATAAACTAACCCATACTTTCACTCGCACCTATAAAATTAAGAATCGGTTCAAAATGTTGTAGACTTCTGGAATACATTAATCGTAGTACAGTACATACGCTTTCGTATGTATCTACGACAATACGTGTACCATCGTATCGGAGGGAGGATGACCGCTACCAAAATTTCGTAAAGAGTATACAACTATGACTGTTCCACAAGTTAGCATAAAATAGTTAAAAATCATGAACTTAATTGAGACCACATTCCACTTCCAGTACTCTGATCTTCACCTCTTACATTAAATCTTCAGCTGCTTCTTTTTACGTCAGTCCGTAATCGCGTCTAATACGATTTCAATATTGATGCAATCTACTTGTAAGCATTTGCCCCCAGATAATGTTACCATAGGCTCTCGGAAAACAGAGGTTATCATAGTTTCTAAAAGATAATGTAGATTGTTTTTTTCTGTTTATTTGCTTAGTCGTACACCGCCACGCCCTTTAGTACTATTTACGATTTGACATGTAATCGACAATCAATTGTCCGTTTCAAAGTCGTTTGAACTTTGCACCACACCAAACAACACTATCCACAAATCTTCGACACGAAACTCGTACATCAGTCTAAATGACAGCCATAAAGGTCTATGATTACATGTTTTGAGATTTATTGTTACACCAATGAAATCGTTGGGTTAACTTTGAGCAATGTGCTGTCAATGAAATATATATTTATACACTACTCTAGCTAGGTGTATACATTAACGTTTGACGGTGGTCTTGACAAGCCGTTCACGCACCTTTTGTCTTTTATAGTTAAAGTTACGATAACGCTTAACAGTCTCAGGCTCGAGAATAAAGAATGAATGCTCTTTTTCTTCGTACTGTTAATAAAAATCTGTTATGACGCTGACAAAAAATCAATACAACTAATAATAATACTCAATTTTATGGAGCGTAATACTATCGCTGCTATAAATAGTGTCAGTGCTGCTGTTTCTATTAGTACTGCTACCACTACTGCTACGGTGAGTACTGGTAGTAGAATCATTATCATTTTCTCCATCTAAAAAAAGGAAATGCGTAAAAAAATGTTTTAAATAGGACTATTAGAAAAAAGTATCGATAATTTCTTAGTTACCATCATCTTTGACGTCTCCATGTACAGTTTTGGTGACTCTGCATGTCAATGGTATTTGTTAATCGACTCAAAATAAACAAGAATTACGATAAATTACTATTCAAGTATAAAACATCGTACACTCTATCTACCTTTTTGTCTCCTAGCTGCATTAACACAGCCCATTATTAGCTCATCTCTGGATGTATTGTTATGCATACGTCTAAGTACTGTAACAAGTACTTTTATAAAAAAAGGAATATGAAAAATGATTTATACGAGTAGGAATAAGTAACTTGTAGTTACATCGTAATAAATCTTTTGCCAGTGGATCCTTACCGTCAACTCTTTGATTGACTGCTTTTACAACTCTTTTGAGAATCACTGTGTTGTTCAAAAATATGCGTTTAAACGCATCACTAATCGTTCTTATCTAACAATGTAGTACAAAAAAGTACAACTGTTTAACTAATACATTTTTCGATTACGATCCTTAACCGTGATTCTACTCACTACCACACATTACGCGAATATGCTGTTCGTAAGCATTCGTAATACGTTACAAAATCCCGAATAATGCTTATTAAACGCGTTTTGGTAATATTCTTTATGACGATTAATACTATACCAATAGAAAATAAATACTGTAAACTAGCGACTCACAGAATATCATATTTATAGCACATCTGTATGACGAATGACAAATTTACTGGAAATCGTTTATACATTTTGTATATTCGATGAAAAAGAAAAAATGCAGATTTTGTATTCTGTACGGATAATCAAATACCTTACATAGAAATTTTACACAGTGTGCATTACATAGACGCAGACGCGCATGTATGTAACTTTAGAATCCTCAAATGCATTCTACATCACACGATATTTATTAAAAAAAAAAAATGACTTTTGTAAGTTCTTGTACTTTATTCGAACAATCAAATGTTTTACTCTATAGAATTGTCCATCTCTATACAAAAGGGATCTCTTATTACTTTCATTGACATGTACTAGCCAAGTGTGCATTTTACAGTCGTGTGCATGTGTGCGCTCGCGCGTATGTAACTTTTGATGCTTGAAACCTTCGACAGACTGATTTCATGAAAAAATCTTGTACGACACGAAGATTTTTGAAAGAAAAATACAATTTTTGCAATTTTGTCATTTTATACCAAACAATAGAATACTTTACTGTCATGAGTTTGACAAAAAGATTGTATGTTACGAGAAGTTATGTTAACAAAGAAAGTCTAGAGCGGTATCCATTTCTGCGTAAAAAATTCAATAAGCTCATCAACAGTTTTTTAATTTCTACAATGTGATCACCACGTTTTCCGTGAATAATTGTTTCCTCAAGTCTCACGGCATATTTTGCACGGTGGGCATTATACATACGTGTGGGTGATCGTGTGTAATTTTTCATACATTACTCACCGTCGTTCTGTCTAACGAAAGAAAAAATATGTAGTGACAATAGTAAATAGTATATCGTATAAAGTGAGAAATTTACATATGTGTCTTACGAATAAATTGTGTTGACTATGAAATTTCCAGGCACAACTCATTGGTTCGATGTGTACCACCAATTTAGTGAACAATACGCTTCCATAGGATAAGAAACTTTTGGAAGCTTAAATATTTCCGAATCGTAAAACGTTATGATTGACAGTGCGCGCCAACCGCGGCCTGACTCGATATTTCAGAAAATTTCATTGGCACGTTGTGAACGAGTTTATGCGCTTACTAATTTTTTGGGAGTTCATGTAATTAACGAAGTCTTGTTATATCGGAGTTACTTTCAAAAATATCAAAGAAGTGTAGTAAATTCTGACATTGTGGTAAGGGATTTCGGACTTGTCAATCCGTAATGGCTGCCCTGCAAAACGTATTATAGGGCACTTAATAATCGCGATGGAGTGGGTACAGTGATCTATTTTACTGAAAATAAATATGTATTAATAAGACATCGTTTACGAAGAAAACATTAAAGATTAGTGAAACGGCTATACATTTTTTAAAAATAATGTCTAAAAACAATTTTTTTTAGTAGCTTCCAAAAAAAGACCATTCTCTTGTAGAAACACTTTCATTTTATTAAATTTTAAAAAAAGACTAGAGAATTACTTACATAAGAATAGTGATAGTAAGTGGGACAAACAACTGACATAATTGTTCAAAGTGATAGTGACGTAGTAAGTGACAATTCTTACAATGAATATGACAAGAAACAGTAATTGCATACAGAGATAAAAGTAGTATCATTTCTATCAGAAATGATAAATTTGTAATACACAGTAAATTTGATTGCGTGCAGTATTTAAATGATGTATCATGTGATAATGATAATGATTTGACTACTTATGTTCTATTTGTTGGTAAAGAGATACCTTACAATAGTATTGAGTACAGTAGTGACAGTGACTGTGAAAATAATTGTAAAGAATTCACCAATGCTTACTATGACTGCGAAATATGTTTACAAAAATAATTTTAGTTATACATGGATGTTTGAAAAAAATAAAAGTTAGACGTGTTGACAAGTGCATATGGTGTAATACTATTTATTACAGGAGAAAAATGTGAATACGTGTGAGGAATCTATAAAAGTCCTAAAGATTGGTTGTGTTAAGACTGCCAATCCAAGTTTAATAAACTTTAAAAACATGTATTTGGTTTATACTGCAGCTACAAATCGTCATCATACATAAAGATAAGTATTTGATAATTTTCTCTGGCATAAAAATTTTTTTGTAGTACTATGAACTTCCAAAAAATAAATAACGTTACAATAAGAGCCGTAAGCAAAATAAATACTATGACGAGGACTCTCTTATACTGTCCCTTCTTAGTAATCTATCTTCATATGGTAATTTAATAACTTGAGAATATAACACATACACAAATGCAAGTAAGGTTCAGGTAATAGAAGCGGCAGTAAGGGAATAACTAACACAATCAAACACACAAAAAAAAGGGTTCAGGCAATCATAGCAGCAGATTCGTAAGCAAATATGAGGAGGGTGCAAGTACGTCAGCCTGCCCAAAAAGTCTCTTTAGTTCAGGTGTAAAAAGAAGAGATACCCTCTTCTATGGTAAATATACGGTGGTACTATAGCTCCGTTCAGAAACTCTTACCAGGTGGTGGGGTTCGTTGTGACGGGCTACTGTGTGGTAATAAATACTCATAGGGATTTCAATGCTATATAGCTTTCACTCAAATTCAGCAGCTTAGCGCATGGGCTTCACCCGCTATTCCTGCTTGTGTCACAAGTAAAAGGATGATGGGAGATTATGATGCAGGTGCGAGAGCCAAATGCAATAAAAATAGTGACGTAACAGTAATAATAAAGGGTTGTGTTTGGTATGAGTGGTTGTCACGCTCGTTGATCGTTCTTTTGTGAGTAAAAAGTATATATTTATAATTTTTAAGTACAGTAACACAAGAAATATGATTTTTTTACCACCGACAAACAGCTGATAGATCTCTGTAAGCTCAAAAAAAATGCTAAAGAGACACTGCGTCAGTTTATGCAGATAATAATAGGGGATGACGAATGAAGAAAAATGACTCCAAAGGGTCACTACGGATTGTGTAAAGTTCTTAATTCTTTTTTAAATGCAGTAGTAAGTAAGGCATAAGTGATAATAAGATTTATTATTTCTGTACAGATTACGAACTCACTGGGTTAATACATGATGATGATACAATAATTTTTTATAGCCCAAAAACACTGCCCTGCTAACAAATATAAGTTTGAATGCACTAAAAAAAACGTACTATAAGGAAAAAACGAACTTTCACCCTGGTAAGAGAGGTATCACAGTTGGTTACTCAAGAATGTACATTATGGTGTTCCTTTTGACTGATATTTTTTTTTATCATGCCATCCCTTGGATCACTTTTTTGTACTGTAAAATAAAGATCGCACTTAGAAAAAAAAAATAAAAAAAAACAACTTTTAAGACCGTACCGATAGAACAAAATATATTTTTTATTCATATGCACATTTAATACTTTACCTACTGTACTTCAAGGCTTGACTATATTTAAAGTTATTCTTAAATAGCCTACACATAGCTTTTTTTTATGTAAAGATTTGCATAAAATCTAAATCTTTTCTCATTTTTAATAAAAACTTACATCTAACAATGTAAAAGTCTCTTTTACATAAACTGAAGGCTACTTTTTTGACAATTTTTTTTAGTTGAAGTCTCTTCGAAACTCGCTTGGACTTTAATCTGTGAAGGTAAAGTTGTGGCCCAAAAATTAAAAATTATAGCTTTATTTTGAAGAAAACATTGAAAAGTACCCATGCATCGACTAAAATACCTTTCTATCTGTCCGTTTTTTTTTATATGAATTTTTAAAAACTTCAATAACTTAATTGCAAAACTTACTTCTGTTATTAATTATAAATTAAGTACTTGCTGTAGACTGCATTTCTAAGTATTACAACTCTAAACAATACTTAGGCATGAGGCTAAGCAGTTTCTTGATTTTCCTTCTTTTATAGTAAAGCATTTAATTAAAGATAATTGCACAAGTCTCAAATTATAGGATTGTTCATTTGAAATGGTAATATCACTGCACGTCTCTCAGTCAGGCTGCAAGCTTTGGCTAAAATAGAATATACGATGGATATAAGCTCACTTAGGCATACCTCGTGACAAATTTTCTAGACTTTTGATCTGTTTATGTCGATGAGAGAATTTACAAAATGTAGTCAAAATGTGAGTTCCATACTCTTTCCCAATCTTAATTTAGCACCTGAAAACTCCTACTTGGTAAAAAATAAACGTTTTTGCCATGTACTTGCCCATACAGTATCAAGCATAGACATTACATGCAACATTTATGCCGTAATAACATAAATTTTTAACTTATAAACAGAAGTTTAAATCTTTTCACCGATAAATATTAAATCCACTTCCAATACTTGTAGTGAAGGCGTAAATTATCTGAGGGGGTTCACAATAGCATAAAATGACTGCTAAAACGCAGCTTTATTTATCATAAGAAAATTTTTTGTATTTGGTAACACCAATCGAAAATTATATAAATTTTTTTAAATTACAAATTTCTGACAAAAATCTACGAAATCTCATTTTTTAAGGAATTTTTATCCCTCCTCTTTAAGCAGTTTTAACTGCAATGAAACAAAATATCCTTCAATTGATAGAGTTTAATTCTAGCTTTTATTTTATTTGAGTAAGAATACCAAAGTGTATAAGCAGCTCAGCTACACACAAGAAGCAGACTTTTTTTTTTGAAAATCGACTAAACTTGACTTTTACTAAATACCTTATATTTTTGACTCAAAAATTTTGTAGCCTAATTGCTTTAGATATTTGTTGTTGATAGAAGTTGATAGAACTACTATCAGAAATCGTTTTCTCGCACAGTTATTTTTTTAACGAGTATTGATGGCGTTTTGAGTCACTTACGTCAGAATTACCCGTGTACGTACCATACTTTTACTTGGATATCGTAGTTGTTTACACAAGGTCAGTAAAAACGTATGTGTTCATTAAGGGCTGTTAAAAGCAGAAATTTTCGTCATGACTATATTTTTTTACACCCACTATGAGTTTAATAATTGTAAATTTAAATGTAAAATGTAAAATTAAAACCTCTATCATTTTACGTGATCAAAAAAAAACCATGAAAATTTATGAAGCCATTCTACGATGTAAGAAAGCATCATGCGGCAATAACTGGAGCTTAAACGTCTCCCACGCTTCTCATGACGAACTGTCAGGGAATAAGTGTATTTCAATCTTATGATTAAAAATATCTTAGGTTACTTCCATTTTATAAAGTTGTGTGTCTTTAATGTAAACAAGTACAATATTAGTAGCAAGTATAATTTCTATGTTAAACAGTCATAAGTCAATTTCGTTTTTAGAAAATAAAGTTGTTTAGGCACAATGGACAATGAAAATTTACATTTTCACATTGTAAATAATCTCACATTGTTAACATTTAACTGAAAAAATCAACTCAGGCAGTTCAGAGGGACTGGGACGCTTTTTATTAAGTTTTCTGTTATGATACTTACATTTCACTACATATAACATGTTTTTGTTATTAAAATTGGCTTTTTTAATTCATATCCACATAACGTTGCGAAAATAGTTTTAGAAAGCTGTTTGACTAGTTTTCTTTAACCCACAATATGTTTTTTTTTTAACTGCAATAGGTGTGAAAATGCTTTAATTTTTGAATATTTAAAAAAAAATTTTAATGTCATATATTCTAGTAGTCTTCTTAAGAATTTTTTTTTAATTACGAATTTTTTAGTATAGGATTATAATCCTTGCAAGAAAAGTTTAAATGATAGTAGCTTTTCAAACTTTTAATGAAAGATATTCATGTAAATAATATCTTACAAACAAATAACTAAAAGTACGTGAATAAAGTAATTTTAACGGAAAATTTGCCATAAATAACTGAAAAACAACTAGAATTTAGTTAGTTTAGAGGTTATGTAAGTGAAACTTTGATCAAGGTCAGTTTCAACCCTTAATGAGGGTCACAGAACAGTGACAAGTATAAACGCATAAGTAAATAAAAATTAAACGATTGTATACAATCATACAATTTTTCTTAAGATATTAATAGCCTTAGTTAATACAGATCTGACAAAAATTTCATCTTTTCTTTAATTTTCTGGTCAGTTTGGCCATATTTTTTTATTTGTTTATTTTTTTTCTATTAGAAGCTATTAAAAAAAAAAAAAAAAAAAAAAAAAGGGCACACCGCTCATCATGATAAAAATCTTGTGTTTTTCCTTGATATTTTTGTTTCTTGTGATGAACTGTAAGTTTAATAGTCTCAATATAAAGTTTAATCCAACTTTTAATTAGCTCCAAACGTTGCCATATCCCTTATTATGTTTTAATGTTTAATTACTTTCTTTTGACTAAATTTCATGATTCGTAGTGCAACAATTAAATTCTTATATTCAGTTTAAATTTAAGTGAAAGTAAATTAAAATTATTCAACTAGTAATGACTGTCAATTCATTAATTTTATTAATTAACATAAAATTTTTTTAAAAACAAGTACTCTACAGGTAAACAGTGTTCATCATCATTAGTTTGCAATTATTGGTATAGAAACTAAAAAAAAAAAAAATTATTTTTAGATTATTTTGGATCATGACATTGACAATGTCTTTCATATAACAGTTAAATGATACTTATTTAATTGGTAATATTATGTAAATGACAAGTTACCGACTAAAAAATGAATTCTAAAAGTCCTTTTTTTGATACCACACACGTGAATTAAACTCTTAAGGTTAGTACAGCATTAGTGGTCAAAAAAGCTTTGACATTCTTGAAAAAATCCAATATACTTACGCAGAAGTTTGACAGATGTTGTCAAAAATCAGCCAATTTATATGCAGAACACGAAAAAGTATGAAAAAATGAAGTTGTAGTAAACTATGGAGAAAACTTTACTGACAAGTTGAGCTTGTGATCCGACGTAGCACATACTAATGTTTCCAATATTATAACTGCCAAACAATAAGACTTACTCATACACCAGAGTTCGATAAAACTAAAATTATACGTAGGATATTTTGTCTACGAAATAACGTTTGATACTTTTCAAGGATTAGTCAAGTCCTAATAAGAATTTGGTTTATCAATATTTGTAACCGAAATTGTATTGTAAATTGAATAACTATTGAAATGTGATGAATATTAGGACTTTTCCAGGTAGAATGTCATTGAGTTCAACGCAAAATATAGTAAAGTAGTGCTAAAGAGGCTGATTTTTCATGAGATGGCTGATGAATGTTGTCAAGTATTTTTGGTAACTTTTTTCTGAGTAACATAATTTTTAGAGTATTGGGGTTCCTAAAGAATAAAAATTGAGTTCTACATTAATGCATCTCTTTACAATAAAAATAAAACGACTAGTTTAAATAAGCAGACAAATTTGATTACAATTATTAATATTGTAAGGTTTTGACTAGTGTTTGTCAATACATACATAATTATTACTTACATTATGAATGATAATAATCCTTTAATAAAACAAACAAATAAAATCAATTAATTCAATAATGTAAACAGTAATACATTAAATTAAAATTTATGAATAAAAAAAAACGTAATAAGCTATTTAATTTTTTTTAAGAATCAGATGAATTGGTGTTGAGTTTCGAACAAAAATCGTTTTTAGAACCATCTCCAGGTGGATAAAACTCACAGCAAAGTTCTTTGAAGAAGCTTGTTGAAGATGATGTGGTGGTTGTAGATTTATATAAAATATCGTACAAAAATTTTGTGTTATTAAAGGGCACAATCACGAATACGTTGGGTTACAGTAGTAAAATTTTATTCTTAATAAAAGTTTATTTAATTAAGCTCGTTTAATGGTTCAGTAAAAAAAAGCTCTGAATTTATAGAAAACATTTAATTTAAGCTTTAAAGCAGCTGTTATTCATTGGGATGAAAAGATCAAACCAGATCCTTGGACTTTTAAAACGTTGATTGATTACTTCTTTCCGTCAGCACAGATCAGTTGAAACAAATTTCAAATGTACCGGTACTTCCTGATGGAAAAGGTATTAGTATTGCAATTACGCAATGTAATGCTATTTTCAAGATTTAAGATGATTGGGATCCAAAAGACAAAATGAAAGCATTATGTTGTGATACAATGAATTTAAATTTAGAAAATGTGAACGGTGTTGTTAGTATTTTTGAGCATTTTTTTAATACAAGCTTATTGTTTTAACCTTCTCATCCCCATATTCATAAACTTACTTTGGTGCCTCTCTTTTAAATAAAATTTCATGGAACTAAAGAGCCAGATAATCCGTTTAATAAGAAATTTGATAATGAGTGGCTTAATAAAGATCCAGAAAAATGTAATGTTGATAAACTCAAAAATCTCTATTCATCGTGATCTCTGAAAGAAAAAAAGTTACAAGACTTGCAAAAAGATATTAAAAAGAACTGCAACTTTGTAACTGCGACAATAAAATACTTGAATAATGCTTAGTTTTTTAGAAGCATCTCTAGAATATCTTAAGATCTGTGAATCTAGAGCATATCATTGTGCCGCATTAATGTCTAAAGCTATCTACTCGATAAAAAAAACGTTTCATTTGTGTTTATTTATAAATTCTGTGTTTGCGAAAACCTGGTATTTAGCTCCAAAAGCTGTACAAGCTCAAAATAACAAACTAAAATTTATTCTTTCATGTTGAGTTATCTGTTACAGTCAAGTGTCAGGTAGTTATATCGTTAGAACAAAATCGATATGACGATAATATACCTTAAAAACTATGTTATTGATAATAACACAAATTTGTAGATGTTCAATAACGTAGAACTAGATTACTTCATACACTGTGATACGTCCAAACTTGTATAAGTAAAGGGTGAAACCCGTAGATTCGTTCTACAAACAAATAACTTTAATTTTTGTTTATCAGGAACCAGCCGTTGGCCCAAAGGCCTTATTTGCTCTTACAAACAGTTTACTTTTATTTTAAATCATTGACTCGGCGTCGTAATATTAGGCGTCTCACCGAGTGATATGTATAGGATGGTGTACGCCAACCTGGCATTGACCTACTGTTTAAGTTTCTTATGTCTTACGGTAGTAGCGTATAATGCTCGTCTTATTATCTCACGTTCTTGTAAAGATCTTTATCGTACGTTGTTTAATTAATTTTTCGTAGATTTTAAATTTATTTATAAAGGTAAGAATTTTGTGACAATTAATTAGAATATTGGACCTTAGAGTGTTTTTTATAATCAAGTAATTAAAATGTTTTTTAATAAAAATAGTTAATTAAATCAACAACCGAGTTATGTTTTATCTAAAGATTTAATAAATTAAGAGAAGCCAAAAACCGTTAATTTTACAAATAGTATAAATAATAAAGGTTTAAATTTGCATTCACAATGTTTATACAATTCATAGTTTTTCTTGACTTAACTTGCTTCTATGATTGTTAATTAGACACTGCTTGTGCGTACGCAGTTGCAAGATCTTACAAGGTTGACTGCAACAATGTTCCTAATCCTACATGAGATGACAATAATTAGGCTTCTGCTTTTAGGTCGGAGCCCAAGTCGACAGTCCTTTCTTTCTTGTTCCTCCTTGATTTACTAGTTAGGCGAGCTCACAGTAACCTGGCAGTAACCTCGAATTTTTTTTACATATTTTAGTCATCAAAATAAGTTTTTCATTTGCTTGAAATGCACGCTTTTAGCACGTAGCCTAATCACCTAGCTAAGTTTTACATCCGCTTAAAAGACGCAACAGAACTCACTCTTAAACCTTTATAGTTACTTTGGAGCACTTGATGAAAGACAAGAGGCCAATATAGTTATGTGTTAGGAGTTTTTTATACTCTTGTCTCGAAAGAGGAAGTGTCAAGTTGGGAATTCAAACGACCATTCAGAGCTCAACCTTATTACTCTTAATTGACACGAGCAAAGTCGTGTTACACGACGACCATGCTCACCATGGTATACCAATAACTCTGCAGTAATTAATGGTTTGAACTCCCGATCTCTCAGATTTTATATTAGACACAAGTTGTTGTCAAAGTTGTGTATGATATTTTCTTGGACAAACGCAGTAAAGAATATTAAAATTCTTGATTATTGATATTATTGGGTATACCACTGCAAATTGATGTCGTTAGATGAAAGCTTGATAAGATTATCGGAGAATGCACGCGTAGTTCAAATTTTGCGACGGTAGCTTGTTTTAAGAAAAGTCATTTGATATTTCAAGATTGCTGAGCTTAGGCTTCTTATAACTTGAAAACAAAGCTCCGTATTTTGAAGTTATAAATATTAAGTACATGACATGGGATGTCACACACCCCCCCTTAGCTGATTGCTATTCTCGGCAATTATAACAACGAAAATAGTCGAACCTAGATCAAGTACCTAAAATACAAAATTAGTTATAATATATATATA
>NW_019384218.1:867578-897578 GCF_000648655.2 Copidosoma floridanum
ACTCTTGCCTTTATCACTGAGTAATAATTAAGGTACTCCATACAATTCTATGAAGTGCCTTGCCAGAGCGTTTGTGACTGTAATAGCTTGGATGTTCGTTATAGCTACTGCTACGCAGTATTTTAAAAATAGAAATTGTATAGTTAACATATGTTTATTTCCAGATGATGTTGTTGCTTAGATTCCTTTAGTATCAATGGCTATTTATGAGAAAACTTTAGCTGGGGTGCTAGTTATTATCATAGGTCTTTTTATTTTAATCCTTGTTGGTTTTTGTTCTTGGCAAATTTTGTATTTTAGTATAAAATTTTCAGTATCTTTTCTCATACCGTCCCAGTAATACAATTCCCATAATTTTCTTTAAATTTTATTTATCCCTCTACATCCACTGAAGAGACCGTTATGGTATTCTATTAAATTTTGTTATCTTATTTTATTTGATAAATAAGCACATTTACTGAAACATACAATTATTTTAATGCTTACAAAACTGAGTTCTTCATAAATTGCTTCGGGTAATATTACTCTTGGCAAACTATCGGTTATTTCACCCTTTCAAAGTGTTCTTAATATTTCTATATTTTTAATTTATATTGCTTTGGCTAAATCTGCTAAGCATGATTAAAGATCTTGAAGCATTATTTTCTTTCTTTCTCTTTCTTTGATAACCAAACAGAATACTAATTTATTTTCATCATTGGTTGATATTACGACACCTCCTTGGGGTTGCATTTTATTAACTTTGTTTTTTAAAATATAATTCAAATCTTATAATTATTTATTGTTAAAAGAATTAAGTTCTAAGTTAGCCGAAATAACCGTTGCAAGGTTGTTTTTTGTATATTTTAAACGTTCTCGTGTACTTAATACTTTAAGGTGATTAATTTCTGTTTTTATCAAAGGTCTAACTATAGTACTTTCTTAACAAGTAATTTGGTCATCGTGTTAGGCATTCCAGTGCTTCTCTAACTATTCAAATATAGGAAGCAGCTGTATGACAAGTAGACGGTGTCAAGTTACTCTGATTTCGGGCATAATGCTGGTGTATAAATGTGTCTCGCTGTTTAGTACTTGAATGAGAGGGTGTATTGGGTATATCACCAAGCGTTTTTTTTGGTTTCAGCTTCTTCGCTCTCTTCTTGCTCAATAGTAGAAACATTAGGCTATTTGCATACAGTATTAACATCGTCTTCTATTATCGTAGATGCAGCCTTGGATCGTCTTATAGGTGATTTTGATCTTATTGGTAAGCTTCCTTCTTTAATAGAATTTTCGGAGTTATCAAAATAGCTTAGTGCATTCTTAGATGGAATTTTTAAACTTTGTTTTGGTTGACTCTGGTTTATCATTTCCTGTTATTCCTAGCCGTATGTAATGATTCTAATATAAAGGTGGGTCAGAAAAATTTGTATTTTGCAAGCTATTAATTGAAGAATATTGTTATCATTACTTTTATCGGAACTGCTTTCCAAAGCATTTACATGCGCTGATCTGCCAGCAGTTGATTGCAGCTTTGGGTTTTGATTTATTTTAGGATCCATTTCATCTTCTGATATAGTTCAAGAGTCAGTGTCAAACTTAAATCTTACTGATTTTTAAGGTGCAGTTCAAATTTTTTTTTGTTGAAGTCCCAGTAGTTGACGGTTGTGCTGAATGGTTAAATATTTTTTTTAAGTCACTAGCTCCAGTAATATTTTGTTGTTGTTGTGACTCAATATCTGTTGTGGTTGAAATAAATGATGAATTTAGTTTAGTGTTTAAGAGACTAGAAATTAGAGATTCATCTTTTTGGGGTATCGGTGCTTGCTGGTTCTCTTTATCTTCCGATGGATTAAGAATTTTTGTACCAGTATCCGATGGATTAAGAAGTTTCGTAGGTCTGTCAGGAGAAGTGAACCTCGTTTTTCTTGAGCTCGGCGCTTAAGTAAACTTTGAGGTACTGATAGGCCAGCGAGATCTTCATGCTCTTCTTCTATTTCTGGCGGTAAATTGGCGTATAATCATTTGTGAGTATTGAGAAATTTTTAACTGCTTTAAGTTTTTTGGAATTGGGTTTTACTTTATAATAACCTACTTTATGTCTTAAATATATTACTTTAGGAGTTAAACATTTGCATTTATCTAGCTGTAATTTTAAACCAGCATCGGATAGTCTATAAAATAATTTTCTTACTTTCATTTCATGTTCTTTTACAGTTTTAGCACATATTATGATAGCATCTAAAAATAGAAAAAAGTTATTTGACTTGTCATCACAATAATACACAATCTATGAGTCTTTGAAATGTAGCTGGTGCATTGCATAATCCAGATGGCATACCTGTATACTTGTTATGCCCGTAGGAAGTACTAAAAGCTGTTCTAAAGCGATTTTCTGGAGACACTTCAATTTGATAAAATCCGTTAGCTAGATCGAATACTAAAAAAAATTTTAACCTACCAATTTGCTCTAATATCTCAGTTATATTAGGCAATGGGTAAGCATCAGGGATAGTTTTAGCGTTTAATTTCCTGTAATCTATTACAAGACGATGTCTCTTTTCTCCATTGGGTCCTGGCTTTTTGGGGACAATTCACAGAGGGCTAGTGTATGGGCTAAAAAAGTAGCTAATGGTTCCTTCTTATAATAATTTATCGATCTGATCCCTAACTTCCTTGTGTAGAGCAGGAAGGTATCTATATTGTTTAGAAAAGACAGGTTTATCATCAGTTGTTGGTATATTATGTTGTACATACGATGTACGTAGTGCAGCATCACCTTTGATGTAAAAGAGAAGTAAGTACTCTTTTATTATTTTACAAAGTTGTTTAAAACGTGTCTCATTATAATGATGCTGGCAAAGTTTTTTTGTAATAAATTAAATTTATTTCTGTGTTCTTACGTTAGAAGCATCATCACTAAAATCTGAGTCGAAAAAATTATCTGGATCATATAAATCAAAAGGTACGAGACTTTGCGGGGAGATCTCGATTTCTACTGGCTCTTCTCAAGTGTTTATAGCCATCGTGAAACAGTGGCCCTTATTGTATGTTACTGCTGTTTCACTTACTAATATACCAGGAGTAGTTCTTATCAGGCGCAGGTATGCTTGTCCGTCGCTGTTAAATTGCGTTACAGGAATTTCTATGGGGACTCTTTATCTAGGCGGCATTTTGTATTCACGATTTTGACCAAAGGTTACTCCTGTAGATTTTAAATGTTGAGAAGTTTGCAGACATTCAAAGTTTTCTTTATTTATGCCAACATTATTTTTAATTCTATGGAAATTATTTTCATTTTCTATATATTCTGTCGTTGTATTAAGCAGTTCAAGTCCACGTTCTTCATCGCTTATTAATTAATTCTTGGTATAAATGGAATGAGACTCATAGGCCTTTTTAGTATCAAGGCTCCTGTGTCATTACAAAGTCTGGCCCAGTTTTTCAGCAAAAAATAAATTTCCTTATATTCCTGTCTCACTAAGGGGTGTTTCTTGTGCTAAGACGTAAAAAATGTGATATTTATTAAATATGTTTAACGTTACTGTTTCTAATGTTATGATATTTTAATAAGCTAGTCCAATAAAAGCAATTTTTGTATCAGTATTTATCATAACATTTGGTAGCAATAAAAATTTTTTAATAGCATTGATTCGCTTCTGTATCTATCATAAAAGTATCTTCACTATTATTTGATTGTGAAATCTCAAGTCACCCTGGCTTATTGAGTGATAGGTGCTTGCATTTTAACATGATATTACTTAATAAACGTCAGCTCCCGTATCTATGATTAATATGTCTTTACTTTTATTTACTTGTAAAATTTTTAGTCTTATTGTCAGCGCATTGCCAATATTTCTTGTGACAGACACTCAGGTGATTGTGCAAATTGGTTCGTCAGTGGGCGCTGATTCAGGTCTTTTCTCGCTGCTGCGTCTGAGTGACGAGCATTGTTCCCGTTTAAAAGATGGCCTGATTTAGGAGAATCAGGTCTGAAATTTTGCTGATTATTAAAAGAGTTTGACCTTGCGCAAAAGCTAGTGTCGTTTCGCGATTTGCGTAATATCTAAACATTTTAGAAAATGCAGGGATAATTTTCTATTGGAGAAATAGATGAGTTATAAAATACATACTGCAGTGAGCTTGTGTGAAAGGAGCAATTTGAATAGGCTAATAATTGGTTTCGGTATTGCGTTAGTTGTGTGAAGCCGAAATTTCGATGATTTTTTCACGATTCATTCAAAGGCTGCAAAAATTGCGTTTCATTTGGCTTTTCCAACAATTCTACGGATTGATCATTTAAGTTACTATTTTGATATTAAAGAGCTGGGTCTGGTACTATTCTTCCGTCTGAATTAAACGTAGCCGAAAAACTTTTTTGTGTCATTAGGGTTGTAACAATCATATATATTATCGCGATCGTACATGTCTGGATAGTTATAGTCAACTTGTTGTATATTATTTTGATTGGGCTAAAAATATGCAAAACTCCTTTCTCTATTTTGTTGGTGTACTGGTAGATTTTGTCTTGCCATCGGTTGTAACTGCTGAGCAAGGTACATATGTGAAGTCTGATAGTACATAGTAGCGTGAGTATTGGCGTACAATATTTTTTCAACTTTTTCTGCACTTAAAGCTACTTGTAACGCACCAGTAAGTGTTTCTGGTACGTTTGATCATATTGGGTTTGATTCCATCAAGCTGCATTCGCATTTATGCTTCATGGCCAACCATTCGTAAATATAACTGAAAATCCCGCTGTTGGTTTGCAGGAATGTTGTTGGAAGCAGCTTCTGTTTTGGCTGCTCTAGTGCCTTGATTTAAGAGTGTCTCCCTGTTTTATTTTCCAATTATTGATGTCGGTGATGTATTGAGCATAGGTTTTAGACGGAGCAAAGTATCTTCAATAGTTTATAAGGTTATCTAATTCATTATTGTTAATACGTCTAGACAACTTCTTGCTCTACCGTTTAGCCTGAAAATGACTGTTTTTAAAACATAGACTTTTCCGCATTTGAGATTAGGGTACACCTATTTTTAGCATCTTGCAAGAAATCTCTAAAAGGTGTATTTTGACCACTTTACATTGGTATGTGTAAGGCAGCTTAATTTATACGTAAAGCTTAATTATTTAGGTCTTGGTTACGTAATAATTCAAGAAATTCAAGTGACTTTTCGGCTTTCCTTGCCGTATGGTATTGTTCCAGTAACTTTACCCTTGTAGCAACACATGGGACCTTGCTTTTATCCTCAACTGTCTGATCCCTTATAAACAAAATTTCAAAAACAGATAAAGAAAGAGATCAAAGACATTTACAGAAGGAAAAAGTTTTTTTCGATTTGACTAAAGAATACTTTAAGTAAAACAAAAGGCTTAGCTTCCCAATGAAAGCTAATTTGTCACATTCGAACGTCTTTAAAAAAAGGCAGAACTCGTAGATTCGTATTAAAAATAAAAACATTTTATTTTGGTTTGTCAGAGACAAGTCGTTGGCTTAAAGGCTTTATTTGCTTTTACTTACAGTATACTTTCTTCTTGAATTGTTAATTCAGCAATGTGGTGTAAGGTTTCATCGATCGACATGTATGCAGTGATGTAGGACGAGCTGGTGTCGACCTGCTGTTTAAGTTTATGTCTTATGTTATACGGTAGAAGCGTATCTTATTCGTTTTTTTATCTCCGTCTTTGTAAAGGTCTTTGTTGTACGTTGTATTTTTACTTTTTTTTGACATTTAATTTATTTATAAAGGTAAAATGTATGTGTCAGTTAGTTTGAATATTACATTTTAAAATATTTTATATAATTAAGATTTTGTAATATCTTTGATTATAGAAAGTAGTTTGATCAACAACTATGTTATATCTTATGTGATGGTTTAATAAGTTTAGAAAAGCCAAAAATAGTTAATTTTACGAACAGTATAAATAATAAAGTTTCACATTTGCACTCAAAATGCTTGTACTATTTATGGTTTCTTTAACTTAACTTACTTCTATGATCGTTGTTTAGCCGCTGCTTGCGTGCACACAGTCACAATATCTTACAAGGTTGAGTGCAACGGTGTTCCTAATCCTACACTAGAGTACTCGTGGCGATGACAATAATCAGTCTTCTGCTTTTAACGTCAGAACCTAGGTCGACGGTCCTTTTTTTGCTTGTTCATCATTTATTCACCTTCTAGGCGAGTTTACAGTGGCCTGGTTTGCTTGAGATTTTCTCACACAGCTTAGTCACCAAAATAAGTCTTTTATTCGCTGGGAATGTACGCTTTTAACACATAGCTTCATCACCGAACTAAGTTTTACATCCACTTAAAATACGCAATGGAACTTACTCTCAAACCTTTATAGTTACTATAGAGCAGTCGATAAAAGTCAAGAGGCCATTATTGGTATGTGCGGGAGTTTTTATACTCTTGCGTTTAAGGAGGACGCGTCAAGTTTGGGGATCTGAACGACCAATCATAGCTTAACCTAATTACTATAGATTGACGCGAGCACAGTCGTGGTGTCATAACTATGCAATAATTAATGGTTAAAACTGCTGATCTCTCAGATTTTATGTTAGGCACAAGTTGTTGTCAAAATTTTGTAAGATATTTTTTGGACATACTCAGTAAGGAATATTAAAATACTTGATTATTCACATTTTTGGGTGTACCAGGTAAGATAAGCGGTTTATAAGAGTGTTGGAGGATGTAAGCGTAAAAAGAGTTTTGCAACGGTAGCTTGTTTTAAAAGCAGTAAGTAAATCACGCGATTTTGCTTGATATTTCGAGATCACTGAGCTTTGGGTTTTCATAATTTGAAAACGAGACTCTGTATATTGAAGAATTAAATATTAAATACATGACACGGAATGTTACAACCCTCAATCACTTTTGTTACTTGACAGACTTTATACTAACAAAAACTTTGTATACACTGATGAGCAACTTGGTCTTCTAGTAATAATTACTTGAACGGTTTAAAAATAGGAAATAATCTACTTATGGTAAATAGTGCAGCTGAATGAGCAGTCAAACTTGCTGAAGAGTATACAAACAGGACTTAACATAGACAACTAAACTGTTTTTTAGTATGGAATGTTAGTCAATTTCTAAGGGGTTTTGAAGATTTAAGTAAACGAACAATAGTAAAATGATTTTAAAAAATAGATCAAGAAGATACTTGAGAGTACAGTACATATTTTTTGCTCAATTATAAATAAAAATTAAGTTATTTTCATTTACATGTTCTTATTAAATTCTGTTTAATTTATGTATTGTTTTTCTTCGTTCAGAAATGACATAAAATAGTGAAAGTGGTAAAGACTTAGGAATAGTACACAGATTTATAAGTAACATTGATTTTCTATTTTTTAAATTTAAATTCTCTAGTCTAATTTTCTACTATCTATCACTGACGTAATACATAACTTAAAGTTATTACCTAAGCTTACTAGAGCTTGCAGAAAATTTTAATGCAAAAGTCATTAAAAAACAGTCTTTTATTAACGTTAAAGTTTTTTCTACGCTGCTAAATGTAAATTTTGGTGCATAATGATTATGATTTGGATTCTACGTCACAGTCGATCATAAAATCTTTGTTTTTATTTATTTTTAAAAGTCTAAGTGAGCTCAGAGGAAAATTTTATGGAAAAATACATTAAAAACGTAATAATCTGTGCTTTCATAGTATCGAGTACTAAGATATTGGTGCGTAAGTGTGCACTACACCAAGTAGCTTATACGACTGTCCAAAAGTACGAGGTAATGACTCTACAACAAGTTCGAGGGAACGCTGTGTCTTTTGTCTAAAATAATGTATTAGCAACTAAAAGTTATTGTCAATGAATAATTTATAACTATTTGTGTTTGTAGTGATCTCAGTGGGCTTTAAATGCGAGCTTTGAAAGAGTTTTTAGTCCTATTGTTTTTCGTACAACTTTTTGTTTCTATACATTGTGATATATTTGTTCAGGTTGGACACAATAACTTGAACTTGTTCTGTACGGGATGAAGCGTTATTATTTGCATCTATAATTATTTTATTAGTATTATCTGCTGTTATAAGAGCTACTCAACACGTAAAAACAGTAAAGATTTAAATTCTACGTTAAATTTTACATAAAAAATGTTATTTATAAATTGTTTGAGGTAAACTCCAAATATAGTTAGCCATTAAAGTAAATAGGATCACGTATAAAATGTATACGTAAATTCAAATATATTTTGGAGCGCGCGGTGGCTTAGTCGGCTCGGTCGTGAATTGGCACACAGGAGACCATGGTTCAATTCCCGGCCAGTGCGACTTTACGAGCAAGTACCTCTGTGATTTTTTACCACGCAATGCTCCTCGAGGAGGGCTTAGGCGACCTTCTCGCAGTACAAATTGCCTAATTTCCCCCTACCCCTCTCCCAGTAATGGGAGGCCTCCCATCCCTCATCCCTTCCTTTTTCCAAGTGCTAAGTGCCCATAGTAGTGCCCTTATTAAAGGAGCCGGACGTAGAGCACTATAATATAAAAAAAAATATACATACAAAATTTTTTTTCGATTTTTTTATGTGCGATCTTTATTTTTCAGCATAGAAACCGGTCTTAGGTATAGCATAATGAGAAAAAATTGGTAAATAAGAGACTTCCTAATGTATATATGCGTGTATGTGGGTAATATTTCTTATATTTTTTTAGAGTCTGGCTAAATGTATGGCGCCAACTCTGGCACAAAGTCTCACTAAAAGTATGGTGCAATGGCTGACTTCCTAGCTAGCTCAATGAGTGGCTCGAATTCTGGCTGAATGTCTAGCTCAAAGTCTTAGCTAATTTTTGGCTTAATGTCTAGCTTCAAATCTGGCCAAAACTATGGCTCAAAGTCTTACTTAATGTCTAAACAAAAGCATGGCTCAAATTCAGGCTTACAATCTGCCTCACTGTCTGGTATTGCTTAATTCGTGGCTCAAAGTCTGGTTTAATATCTCGCTGAATGTTTGGCTAAAAATCTGGCTAAAATTGTGACTCAATACCTGGCCAAAAGCGTGTCTTAGTGCTATGCTATGTGTTTGGCTAAATGGCAAACAAGATTGTTTTCCTATTACTAGCAAGTAAAATAAGGCCGAAACTTAGAGTTACAGAATCATAATCCACCGTACACTTGACATAATTACGTAAGTATGACAGTTGAAAAAAACAAATTGAATCATTAACAACGATAATAAATTGAAATAGTTTAATGGATTTCAGGGTTTGACTGAGTCTTATTAAAATATTTTTTGTTATACCTTTTCAATTGTAATATTGATAAACCTTAACAATATCATTATGATTTTATAATATAACGATATTCTTATCACTTTTTGAGAGAAAAGTGATTAGGACGATAGTTTTATGTATCGTAAAAGATAATTTTTTTAGCAAAACTTGATCTCACATGTAGGAGTCAGTAATCATTGCCATAAAAAAATGTAAAAAATAACGCAGAACCTAAAAGTAGTAGATCTTAATAACTGTATGAAAATGTGGTATTTGATTTAAAATTTAAGCTTTCTGTACGTCTAAGCAATATAACGAATAAACTAGTTGAAGAACATGAAATAAGAAAACAATACTTAATAACAATCCAACTGCATTATGCAACTCGATGATTTGAGAAGAATTATTTTTTTTGCTTGTGCGTGTGTGTGCAAATTATATTGCACCCACACATGCACAGGCAGCGCTAACCACACCAAGCAAGTTAAACTTTCTGTTGAAATTCATACTTTGTGGCCCTATTATAGAGCATGGAGTGCGTTTAAAGAGAACTTAGGAAAAATGGAGAAAGGAGAGAAACTGTTTCATCCTCGATCGATAGCTGGAACTCATCAGTGTGGCGTGCTAGCGATCTAATCGTAGACAAACACTACTAACATTAGCACAGATACGTATGACTATAACGCTGGCAAGATTGACGTAGAAGGTTGGGTAGCAGCTATGAATTTTCAATCGTATGCCGATAATAAGTCAATTAATCTAAAAACTCCCGAAACTAACTTTGCATTACACATAGCACAATCACATTGCACTATATAATTTGCACACGCACTTGTGAGCAAAAAAATAATTCTGCTTAAATCATCGAGTTACATAATGGAGTTGGATCCTTGGTAATTCTATGAATAAATGAGCAAGTTCGTCTCGAGAGTGTTTAGATCAAAACTATATATAATTAAAAAATCATTAAACTGATTGTAAGCCACCTGAAGAAGAGATATCTCTTACCACTGACTGACAGTGACAAGGGGCTTATAACGTGCTCGGTCCTGTTGCTAGTTCACCACGTCACAATGTCTATAAACAAACATTTTTACAGTACAAATATATATTGAAGATTCATCAGCTAACGTTTTTACCTAAATATCAAGAATATATTTTATCAAACAAATAAGTAAATTAACCTTTGACTAAAACAATGAAATTCTTCTATTAACAAAAAGTTAACTCATTTACAAGTGCTTGCATTGATTTAAATACGATTTTTCTATTATTTTAACTTTCATGATGTTCAAATCAGAGATGCTAACAACCAATAGATCTTTGCAAGCGCACAATGATTATGCCTCATCACGACAGGCAAGTTTTTTTTTTTTTTTTTTTGTGGAGGGAGTGGAATTGCATTAGGATACACCGCTAAAACAGCGATAGTGTGGGACTCAGTGAATTTTTTTTATTAGACCACCCATACCCACTAAAACCCTACCCCCCCCATGCCGCGTGGCTTTTGATCCACCCCGGAACCGCGTTAGCAATACTTCAGGGTGGAGCCACCAGGGAGACCATCGTGTCTCACAGCATTAACGAGCTAACTCGCCACCATTTAATAGAGGTGCTGATGCTCTCGAGTCCTGACAAGGACTCGGGGTCCCTAAGGACCAGCACCCTTTCTAGCGCTCCATAGTAGGCCCCTAACCTAGCACGCACCACTATAAACTTGATGCTTTCCCTTGCTTATAAGTAAAAAGTACCCAGCGCAGCGTGGGTCCACATTAGCCTGCCTTTCAACTCAAGGCCTTTTTGCATTATTTTCGTCCTGCTTTGGTCTTACCCCTGGCCTCTTCTAGCGCTTTTTTTAATGAAGGGCAGCTCCCACTGGCTGCTTCGTGCTTGTTATCCGTCGTTGGTCAAAGGAAGCACCGTGCTGGGCCTGGACACTCTTTCTTCCGGTGGTTTGAGCTTTCACACCGGAAGCAAAGCTTTGATCTGTTTTTTTCTCTACAGTTGCCTGAGACATGTCCATATCCCAGGCATTTGTAACATCTTGTTACTTCAGTTCTTCTTCGTATTCGGCAGCTTACGAAGCCAACTCGTAACCTGCCTTCCTCTTCTACTTGTCTGGCAGTTGCTTCGTCCACCTTTATCAACGCCAGCCTCTGTCCTCTGGCATTTGGCTTTAAAAGAGCTACTTCTGGCTCCTGGCTCTATTGTCCAAAAGTCCTAGCAAAAGCCTCTTTGACCTCATCTTCCTCTACAATGGCATCCAGGTCTCAGACCTCTAATGTTACTTTTCAGTTGCTCTTTTTGACAGTACCCTGTCCGGCTACCGACTTTTCAATTTGCTGTGAGAATGCAGTAGCATTCTCTAAACCTTTGGCCTTAATAAGTATGTCTCCTTTTTTTGTAGTGACAACACTTTGGACTGCCACGTTAGCCTTATCAGGGTCGAAGCTCGCCTTCATCGTCCTCAGCACCTTTGCAAAAGTCTGCCCTTCGGCCATCTTCACTACTACTGTTATTGTCGCATCCACTTTTTTTTCTGGTTTGTTTTTTCGTTCAGGAGAATTTCTTTTTGTTTGCCACTGCCTGTTTCCATTTTTTTTGGAGGCATGGTTTGCTGGCGTTTCTCAGGGCTGTCCGATGGGCTCCTGTTTCTTTTACTTCGTTCTATTTCCTTTAGGGCAGTGTTCATGGTTCTTTTCTGTACCTGCCGTCGGAACTTATCTTTTCTTCGTTCCCTACTCGGCAGGGATTCAAACGACAACTTTCAAGCGTTTGCATACACTTCTTTTTCATGAAGAAAGCCTTTTCTTAGCACCTCTGCCTCTTGAAGGTGCTTAAGCGTGGCTTCAAGCCCATTCTCAACTGCGCTCGCTGTGTTGCCGTACTTATCGTTGATTAATTGTAGCATCTCTGTAATATCTTTCGTTGCTGATTGAACTTTATCAGCCACTTGCTGTTGCTTTACTCTGAACTTGGCATCACTTTCTTCTAAAGAGACAAGCTCCTCCTGGGTCTGGTGGCTAAATACTGACACGTTGCTGTCCTCGGTGTCGTTGGTGCCTATGCTCGACAGACTTCCTCTTCATCCTTTGTTCGTTAGAAAGGGCCATGAAACAGTAAGCAGTCCCTGATGGCCATGAGACACGTCTTTGTGGCCCCTCCCAGAATCCGTATGGCCTGCGACAGTCACCCAGGCTCTCACCAGATCGGAACTGTCGGCGGATTCCCTCAGAGAGATTACCGCCTGGGTTACACGTCAGACAAGGCAACACGTAGTACAAACATAAAACATCTACTGTTTTGAAACTGAAAAAAAATTTGTCAATAATAAATAAAATAAATAAAGTTAGTTTTTAGTTAATATTGAATCAAACTATGACTTACAGTACTTATTCACTAGTTTAATCCATAAAAGAGACCACAGGAAGTGCATTGAAATCATAATTTTTCTTCAAAAAACAAACGTACCATAAAGTTATGTGGAAACGATAAGTGCCTTTTTTACTAGTATAACTATTTTTTTTATTATATATAAAAAAAGATTGAGTTATTGGAGTTACAATTCCTCTATACATTAGCATTAAAATTAAATATGAGTTCTTTTATGTTGATTGCATTGATATAAAACATAAAAAAACTTACAAAATAAGTGGTAACAGGAAAAAAAATGTTGCTTAATAGACAAGTCTTGAATCAGAGTTCGTTGGATTCAAAACGTGGGCAAATAGTTTACCAACTTGACTACGGCTGCTGCGTTTCCAACTAGTACAAGATTGTATTGAGGCTATCAAAGTGGGTGTGGCTCAGGTCAAACGTATGGTAAGGGGAGCTATTTCTCCACTGTCTGGTAGTAGCTGCTTAATATATAAAGAATAAAGTCCTTGTGTGCTGGCACGAGAAATTTTGAATGTTAGTTTTACTGGGTTATTTACTTTCACAATTTTATATGGATGCATGTTGCAAACGAGTAAAGTCTTCTCATAAACCTATAATGTGTTTATTTATTTTTAAAATTCGTCCATAAATTTAGTTTGATAAAATTCCATTGGCAATCGCTACAGGTAAGTCTTATCTTATCGTAGTTTGATCCGAAAAGAAGCTTTAAGGTACAATACAATATTTACGCTCGTGTGTGTGTGTGTGTATGCATGCATAAATGGGTAGCGGTCCATACAAGTTGGAAGGGTATAAGTAAGGTGCCCTCAAAACTGTGTTATTACTTACGAATGAATTTACATGAAATTGAGCCTACTTAAATTATAATTTTACTTTAAGTATATAAATACAACACTTTTTATTTGTTCTTGTGTCTAAGGTTCATTTATATCACTTCGAGTTAGTGTGCAAAAATACATGAAAGTAAGTGTTTAATAGTTTATGTTTTAGTACGCAGAAAGACAGTGGTGGTCTGTGGGGTATCCTGATAAATAATTACATAAGCCACCAGAGGCAAGCACTAAATTTTCTTTTATTTTTCTCATGAATACTGATAAAAACTAAAAGACTTGTCAGTAAAATTTTGTCTGAAAAACGCAAAAGAGCTAGCAAAAGATTAAATAAAGTAACATTTTTAATTCTTAAATGCGTTTGGATCATCTCTAAGAATATTTACAATCTGAATTAGGATCATTAGATCTATTTTACGTGATCAAATGGCAGACTATGTCCGATGCACGCAAGGGTTCTGTACGTTCTATTGTGCAAAAACTTTTGTACGTAAAATATCTTACCTAAGCTTATAAATAAGGACCACAAAATATTTTATGAATAATTACTTTTATGTGCATTCTATTTGTGCCTACATCTACGCACATTTTGTGCATAGTGTATCATGATTAAATATTGTTCGTAGAAAAACTCCTCTAATGTTGGCACAAATACTGTGCACATAGAAATGTTAGAAAAATACTTTGTTATTGTTATTCATTAGCTTGTGCACAATATTTTGAGTAAAAAAATTTGGGTACAACAAAATTGTGTTTAATGCTTATTTGCGCACTAGGCATAGTTTGCTGATCAAACAGAATGCGAGCTTTGTCACAATTGAATTGACCTTGGAAAAAAAAAAATTTGTAGCTCATACTATTCTAATCAAACATTTTTAAACTAACTTATCAAATAATGTGTATGCATCCCTAGAGTGCAGTAAGCATAATATTTAAAAAATTACGCAAAACTAAGAAATTAGTGACAAATGTAACCCGAACTGCCATTTGAAAAAAAACTTACTAATTTTAAACTTAACTTAAATAAAGATTTAGCATCCAACTTAATTAATTACTTTAAAAAGTTCATACAAAAATATTATAACGTTTGAGATCTTTAGCCTTATAAAGAGGATAAACAGTATAGTATGCTGTTTAATTCAGTTATGATATCTTTGCCAAGGATTTAAAATTAAGTTTTCTTATTGAGCAACAGTGTACTGAAGAGGGTTTAAGCAAATCAAAGCATTAAAAACTGTGTAATTGAACAGGAGGTCTAAATAAAGATTTGTTCTAATTTCACTGCCACACTGACAGGCAGATCGTTGAAAAGATACCATGATTGTAATATTTATCGTCACAATATTCAAGCTTCCCCATAGAAGCGATCAGAGTGAAAGTTCTGTTATGTTTGAAAGGGGTCTGATCTTTAAATTTCCAGGGACTGCCCTAAAAGAAAAGCTACTTTCAATCCATGAATGGCCTTCAAAGCAAAAAGCTTTGCCAGAGATTTTGGTCGAGAAAAATAAAAAAAGTTTAGCTGTTATGATAATAAGAAATCATAACAACAGCTCAATCAAGCCTGTGTGGTTTGGCAAGTGTAGAATTTTAAGTGCTTTTTATCGTTACAAATGATCTAAAATCAATAATAACAATTTAAATAAAAAAACGAGCAACAATTTACGCAACACGGTTAATTCTTATGCTCAAATGACCTGACAGAGAATCTTTTTGTTTGAATTGATAAAAATGCTATTTGACGATTAGTCAGATAATAAACAAGTAGATTTTATTGATTTAAGATTAAATAAATCTGTGATAAATAAAGTGTACAACTCACCTTTTAACTGATCTAGTCTTAAGGTTAATTAGCACATAGAAGATAAGAAAAAAAACTTTGCTAACAAGACTGTTGCATGCTTGAAAGAATTTGAAAGGGTATTTTTGTTTGTAGAAATTTTGTCAGAAGTATTTTATTGCAGCCAAAACAGCTCAACACTTTTTTTGTAGCAGAATAGTTTTTTTTTCATTTATTAAGAGCACAAAAAATGTTTGGTACGGAGTATTTTTTTCCTAGTTCTCCTTGACTTAAAACATCACTGAAAGTCCAACTGGACGCGTTGGTACTAAAAACTAATAGTTTGTTGAGATCGGCACATGCAAGTATCAGAGCTTCATATGGACATATATATAATTTTTTTAAGCTCTCTTGTTTAGTTTTATTCCTACCAAATGTCTTACTTGCCCTTTTTAAAAAAAAAATTTTGGCTCAATTTATTAGTAACTAAGTTATCACTTTTAGTATTTAATAACTTTTCTAACATTTTAAATGTGTCTGTGTGTAGAGTAGACGGTTTGAGGCTGCTCGGTTTTTGAGCTCAATAGTGTTATAAATATATGCCTAGCTAGTGAGAACTCGAACTAAGAAATGTATTGTGCACATTACCACATATTGTCTCTGCTTCTCTGGCTTTTTTATTGTTTTTTTCTTCAATAGTTAAAACATTTGGCGCTTTCCATACAGAATTAGGATTGTCTTCTTTTATCATACATGCAGCCTTGGAGCGTCTAATAAGTGATTTTGATCTTTTTAGAAAGCTTATTTTTTTTTTTTTTTAATTATTGAAGTCCTTAAAATTGTCCAGTTAAACATTAAAGTTCTTTAATTCTAAAAATTTGCTTTGTTTGAGTCTGGCTTTCAATTGTCTCTTGGTCTCATTGTAGTTATTATCTGAGGTGGTAAATAATGATTTCAATGTAGAGAGAGGTTAGCAAGACTTGTATTTTGCAAACTGTTAGTGAAAGAAGATTATTCTTATTATTTTTATGAGGACTGCCTTCCAAAGCATATTTGTGCGTTGTTTTGTGAGTAGTGATTTACAAATTCAAATTTTTTCACTCTTTATTCAAGGTAGATGGTGAATTTTGTTCGATATTCAGAAAATAAAAAGGAAGAGATTTATCTCCTTCAGAAGTGGGTAGCTGATGATTTTCTTTGTCTTCCAACATATCAAAAATTTGTGAGTTCTTCTCTTGTGAGATCTTCTTGTCCCTCTTTCACTTCTTATGGTATAGTAAGAAAATAACTTGATGATCCTATTTTTATTCCTCTTGTTTTCTGTTCAGTAGAAGTAGTAAATTTAAGCTTGCTGAAGTTTTCTGTGCATGTATTACTAGTTTTATTAGCACATGCAATAACGATTTTGTTTGTCAGGGGATTCTTGAAACTTCTTTTAAATGAGGGGAACGAAACTGTAATGCCGTATAATTACTAGACTGCTGTCTGTGCTAAGGCTATTCAAGGAATCACTGCAACTATTGCTGCTCAATGTTGACATTTTAAGAATTTTTTACGACCCCTTAAAATCAATGTAATCCTTTGCGGTGCTTATTTTGTAAGGATGTGTATAGTTACATGATTTAGTATTAACATTAAAATTCTGACGTCCGAGTTTGAACTTATACGTACAGTTTTACCCACAAAGTCTTACTTTCTATTAATTTGTCAAATAATAAAGTCTTTCATTGATTTTATCTCCGTAAACGGCTAATAGTCTGCATAAACTACTTATTTTTGTCCGTATTAAAAGTGTTGAAGGTGTCGTAGTGACGCTATTACTGCGGAATACTCTTTTTTTGTACTGGAGTTATTCATTTTTTATTTATTTAAAGTCGAGACAAGTTGGCTAGCGATCGGTATTCTCTTGGCTTTTTTTGACTTAAATCAGCTATAATAGCTTTATTAAATACGTTTATAGTAGAAATAAATGATAGTAGATAGGTTACAGTTATTTTAATCTTGGTGGGCTAAAAACTTGAAGTGTTTTCGGCCTTCTTCCTCTCAGTGGTTAGTGGCCCCCTAGTTTTGGGTGAAGTAGTCCCTCTTGCAGTCAATGGGTGAGCAGGACCTGTGGCTTCTTCGCACTTCAAATGTATGCGCTATTTAAGGTAGCGTGTGCCACCTGCACCACTGCTCAACATTGTGTGCGCTATTTAAGCTTATGCAAACTGCAATGTTTATTAGTTGCCTGCAGCATTGCGTGATTCACCTGTTGATCTGCAACGCTTCTTGCGTTTACATGCGCTGAAATGCTTATAAGTCATCTGCCGCGCTGGTTTACGTGTTCTTTATAAATGTGTACAGCTTGTACACGTAGAAGTTATGTGAATTTTAACTTTCAGTATGTAAGTGAGCACGCTATGCTATAATGTTGGATGTAGAGTGGTAGAAAAATAATTATTAGTATTTTAAAATTTTATTTTGTTCAGTCTGTTGTTATTGATTTAAAAAAAGTAGATCTACAAAGCCACACTATCAAAACACGCATGATTTACATAATTTACTATAATGAATATCTCATTCATTAAGTACAATTTAATACAACATAATTTAATAAACTCTTACATGTCTGTGTTATTATTTTTATTGTCATCAAGTGAAACTCATTAAATATTAATGTTGAACCTTTTTGTTTGTTGCACATAAAGATCACACATGGCTCTCAAGGCTCCGTTGTGATTAGCATAAGTAGTATACAATCTTAGAAAATTTAAGTATACGTAATCCGTCATACAAGTGACTGTGTTTCCAAATAATATAAATCTTATGAGCTTCAGATCTTCAATAACAAGGATCTTAAAAGCGTTTTCAAAATTCTTTAGTAAAATATTTTCTATTTTTAAAAACTTAATTTTTTCTAAGTTCCAGGTTAGTCTGTAATATTAAAAGTCAAGGTAATTATTTTTCATGATTATTCATTTATAATTATATTGATAGGTAGAGGCAGCTTAAAACAGAGATATTTGAATTCTGGATAGCAAATTTTTAAAGACATAATCCTTACCTGGCTCTTAGAACCGGTCTCACAACTTTCATTTTTATAAAAGACCCTTTGTTATTTAAATACTTATGAACAAGGCTTTTCAGCCAAGATTTCTTGTTTCGATCTTTATACTTCTTAGAGAAGTTCCTTGATACTTTACACTAGATGTACATTTCTTGAACTTGGCTAATAGAAAATATCAGTCAAAATAAAGCTTATAGAACAAAGTAGTGTTTTTTTACAATTTTTAAATCTTTATCTTCTAAATTTCTGATATGGTTATTTAACTTCTGAGTCGTTTTTGTCATTTCTTTTTATGAATTTTTACCAGCGTCACCTTACAAGGCTTACACGGCAACCTCCGCCCCTTATGCGTTGGCTTGCGTTCTCTACTTTTTTCCGACGGATGACCAACTCGACGTAGCCATCCACAGCCCTTCACCCCTCTTTTGTGCAAAACATCTCAGAGATGATGTTTTCAAGAGTAGAAGCTACGCCTAGCTTATCTATGAGCTGCCGGCACCCACAGTTCCATCTTTCGTACACAGAAAACATATCTTTAACTGTATTATACAGTCTGGCAAAGGTAGTAATTGAACTCTGCGTATTTTCTCTCCACCCATGGTAGCAGGTCTGGTATCAGCTAGTGCTTCCACCTACTCGCACCCACCTGATCTAATTCCCGTTTCCACGTCGTCATTGCTTTCTCTCGCTTATCACCGTCACTTTCGTCACCAAAGCACAAGAATTTTTTCCATCACCTTAGTGCAAGCAACACGATGGGTATTATTCGTGCTATCATTAAAATAATGGTTAAGGATACCTTGCAGTAGGAGCACACTGTCCTTAGGGATTTGATTCGCTGCATCAAAATTAAGGGTTATCGGATGTTTGTCTTGCTAGTTCATCCACTCATACCTGTATACCGTACAGCAGTATTAAGTCATAGACCTACGCAAGAATACGTCATTTGGCTTCCTGCAGGCCCCATATGTTCAACGTTAACCATGCAAGTACTCCCACAACCACACTGGCCTTATTGGTTGCTCTTTTAATGTGCTCGATCTTGAAGATAGCTGTCAAGTATCCTTTTTAGGTGGTATGATACATTGTGTCACTTAAAAGCCCTCATTATGTCAGACTATCTGGCCAAATTCAAGGCATTATTGATATCAATAGGATGCACACACTCATCATCTTATTTCAGGGCTTTCATTTCTCCCTTCTTGAGCATTTTTCAAGGGTTGTCTAACATGCCTAAGAGTTGAAATTACGATGGAACCATGGGAGGGGGTGGTTTGCTTTTGTCCAAGAAGATGAGCCCTTGGATTTTTCAGTGCTCACTAAAGAGTCTAACACAAGCACGTATTAAACATGTCTAGCAAGATGTGTAGTTCCTCCACTGCTATGACATTAAGGACTTTGGATGGCACACCGTCTGAACCAGAGGCCTTGCGAACCATCGTCTCTAAGACCACTGACCTCAATTAATTAAAAGTAAAAAGAGGTACTTGACTTTCTCTTGTCTTCCAAACTTTTTTCGGCATGCTCCGGAAGAAGGCAAGAGACTACCCTTTTTAAGAACAAGGGCTCCATCAGTGCCATCAGGTTTGAGCTGCACAGTATTATTAGAACAATTCTAAAGCCTTGTTGCTCACCTTAAACACCTATACCAAGGCTTCGTTTGCTTTCCTATACGTGGCAACAGCCACCTTTGCATCTTTAAAACTTCTATGTCACTGTACAAGACAGCGTAGGTACTACGCCTCCCCAAGCAAATTTGCTATTTCCTCGGTCTAAACTCATTGGGCTATAATAAACAAAGTGGTCCTACAAAATTGAGCAATAAGCCGACGTATTTCCCAGAAAAACGTTATAAGACTTGAATTGTAGCCTCACATCTTCTGGAAAGCTTCTTACAACTTTGATGACTAAAGTTTCATGTGAAACAATCGATAAAGATTACTGGTATTTAATTCAGAAAGCAATGTGTGCCTAGTGGAGGCTTACAATTTTTACCATAGAGAAAGTTTAGAAAATAAGCCAACATATGACATAGCAATTTATACTAATTAGGCGTTGTGTCAAAATTTAGATCAATATGAGGATGATATTGTAAATTCAAATAAAGTTTTACATTTTTCATACTTCAGTGATCAAACATACTGGCACTTAAGAAAATTCAATGTTTTTAATGCCTTCCATTATCAATGGTCAAAATGTAGACAATAAAACAGCGATCTGTTGGAGGCAAATGTAAAAAACAAATACAACACAGTATTATATTTTTCTTATTAATGTATATTTGGCGATGCTTTGCTGGCTGGTGTGCCAGGCTCATCAGGCTGAAGCTAAGAATACAAAAACTCACGTTTGTGAGAAACACACAAACCATGTTACATGTACGAATGTTGACAACATGGATAACATATTTAAAAAAAATAATAATCTTTAAATTGACAAAATTTCCAAGTACAAAACATTTAAGATTTATTTAGCTGTTTCGCTGTATGAATCTGCACGGAAAAAAATAAGCACGATAAACAGGAAGCAAGTAGGAAATGGAAGGTAATGAACTCGAGCTACAGGTGTTCAAGTTTCTTCAATAGTTGAAAGTATGTACGGTTGACCAAACATGTGTCTTCCTGTTTATTTTTGCTATGTTTATTATGCTTTATGTATATCATCTCAGAGATCAGCCTTTCATAGGAATTAGATTCTCTGTCTAAAAGTCTTATATTTTCCTTATTAAACATAAAATTATATTGAAGTTGATAAGAATAAACTTCTGATTCTATGTTTTTATTATTTTTGTATTCGTAAGTCTGAAATTTTAAGACTCGTTTTGTTTGGCCCGTATAAGAAGCTGGACATCCTGAATATTTACAATTAAATCTGTAAGTGGCGTTGGTTTTGTCCTATTTCTTGGTCTAACCTTCCTCAAACTTTTTAATTTGTTTCCGTTTTTTGGTAACAATAGGATGAGTAAAAACATTGTAGCCTTTCATTAGTGTCAATATCTTGTTGTAGCTATTTTTTGCATATGGTATGCCTTTTTTACCAGAAGGTGTTATAGGTCTTGAAACAGTTTTATTTTTTGTTTTTCAGATGTATTTTTATGTGTCCAATCTACGTTTCATGTTTTTATTCATAAACTGTATCAGATTATTATTCTGTAACAGTAACTTTTTAACTTTTCTGACATTTGCTTTGTGAAAGTCTTTCATCGATAGTAATACAGCTCAATCGAATAAATTAAAAATTACATTTCTTTTTAAGCCTATTGGATGATCTGACAAGTAATTGAGCATTCGTCTGGAAAAGATAGATTTTTGAAACCAATTGAATTTAAGATGGTTATTGTTTTTAATTATAATTAAGTCTTAAAAGTTAATTTTTCCGTCTATTTCTCTTCCATGTATAAATTTTAACGAGTGATAACATAAGTTAAAAATAGTAAGTACATAATCTATATAATGTTCTTGCATACAGAGTACCATATCGTTGACATAGCGTGAGTAGAAAGCAGGACCGTGATTAAATTGTTCTTCCAATGAATCCAAACAATCCGTTGCCAAATTATCCAATACAAGATCGGCAAATAAGGGAGTAATTGGAGAGCCCATGGGCGTACCGAAGATTTGTTTATAAAAATAGTTATGAAATGAGAAGAAAGTATTGTTGAATAAAAATTGTGTGCATTCTCCAATTTTTTTTATGGTTATTTTTGAGTTTCGCAATATTGTACAAGTTCTTCTGTCCATACTTTATAGTACAAAGTCAACAGGGATATTAGTAAACAAGGAGCTGACGTCCAATAAAATTTATCTGTATTTATGGCCATCTGGAATATTTTTTAATTTGTTTTTTAGTTCAAGGCTATTGTTGACGTGAGATTTTAATGTTATGATACAATTTTTTTAATTCTTCATAAATGATTTTTGCAAGGAAATATGTAGGACTATTAATGAGAGAAACAATAGGACGTAAAGGAAAGTTTTCTTTATGAATCTTCGGAAGCCCATAACATTTGGCTATTGTTGTGCTTGTGAGACTCAAGCTATTATTATGATATAACTTGAAAAGAAAGCCGTTGGTCCCTAAATCATTTAAAATACCGCTCGTTCTCTTTTGTAGAGAAATTAGAGCATTCTTGGAAATCAATTTGTATGTATTGGTATCAGAGAAAAGTTTGAACATTTTTGTTGAATAATCGAATTTTGTGAGACATACTGAAACATGACCTTTTTTTAACCTGGTTAAAAAATATATGTGGGTTTTTTTTTTAAAAACTTTTTAAGACCTTGACTTTTTGCGCGTATTGTCTATCAGAGACAGAAATTTTTGTTTTGTTCAGGTACAAGAATCGTAAATACTCAGTAATTTTTAAATGGATTTTATTTTTATCATATGTTTTAAGATTGGATTGAATTTTAAAAGGCAATATGCAATGTTTTTTATTGTGGTAAATACATCGTGATCCCTAAAAGACGATGGCCCATTGACATTTAGACCTAATAATGCTTTATGCGAAACTTGTTTAGGTACCGAGACATTGCATGAATTACATAAAAACGAATTTTTGTTGACTGGGTTGATACTGCTTTACGGTACAATTGTTTATATTCTTTGTAGTTTTTCACGTACAATCAAATACTATCATAAACAAAACAATACGTCAGAGAAATTGACGTTAGGAATATTTGCAAGGGTCAACCCGTCCGTTGTGCAATGGACAGACCTTTCCCTGGAGAAACTTCAATCTTAAATTTAGTTGGTTCTAAAAATTTACCTCTTCCAGACGAATGCTGAATTACTTGTCAGATCATCCAATAGGCTTAAAAAGAAACATTATTCTAAATTTATTGGATCGAGCTGCATTACTATCAAGAAGAGACTTTCACAAAGCAAATATCACAAAAGTTAAAAAATTACTATGATAGAATGATTATCTCATAGAGCTTATTAATAAAAACTTATAATGTTAATTGGACGAACAAAAATACATCCGAAGAATAGTAAATGGAAATGTTTCAACACCTACAATACCTTCTGGTAAAATAGGCATACTATATGCAAAAAACTGCTACATTAAGATATTGACACTATTAAAAGTTTGCAAATATTTTTACTTATCCTATTGTAAACAAAAAACCAAATTAAAACTAAACCAAATTAAAAAATTGGGAAAAGATAAGACTAAGAAATAGGACACAACCAACGTCATCTACAGATAAAATTATAAATATTCAGGATATTTAGCTTTTCATACGGGTGAAACAAAACTAGCTTTAAAATTCCGAGCTTACGAAGACAAAAATAATGAAAACATAAAATCAGTGGTGCATTTTCACGAACTTCAATATAATCACACGTTTGATTGGGAAAATATAAAAATTTTAGACAGATAATCTAACTACCATAAAAGGCTTATCTCTGAGATGATACACAAAATGCATAATAAATGTAGTATTAATAAACAGGGAGACACATGTTTGTTCAACTGTACATACTTCTCACTATTAAAGAAACTTAAACACACGTAGCGCCAGTTCATTACCTTCCTTTCCTACTTGGTTTCTGTTCATCATCCTTACTTTTTTCCGTGCGGATTTACACAGCTCGATTGATAGTTTATACTGATTCACCGACGAAAGAACATGTGGTTCTCGAAACAACTAAATAAACCTCAAATGTATTGTACTTACGAATTTGTCAATTTGAATATTATTTTTTGTATAAAATAAATAATGCTTGTTGTCAACATTCGTATATGTAACATTGTTTGTGTATTTCTCATGATAGTGCGTTTTTGTATTTTTAGCTTTAGCCTGATGAGGCTGGCACACCAGCCAGCGAAACATTGCTAAATATATATTAATAAGAAAAGTATAATACTGTATTTTATTTATTTTTACATCCACCCCCAGGAGATCGCTGTTTTCGTTTCTACATATATACTAGTGCTTACATCTTTTTGATTCTTACGCTTAGTTTAAAAAGATAAAATCACGCAGCGTGTATTTTCCAGGCAACAATATATTTCAACTGTTCAGGTATGTTTTGATGTGCTAAGTGAAAGAGGATACTCATATTATTTCTTAGTTTGATAGTTCATGGATATTGACGTGCCTTTTTACAGATATTTTTATAGCCTTATTTTATAATTATCTGACATCACTAAATATGATACGAGCCACTCAAGCTTAAATATCACTAGTTTCCATTTTCTTAAAGAATTTACTGCCAAGAGATCAGCAATACTGGAATTAACTTGTGTTTACACCATGACATTTGTGTCCTTTTTTGCTATTGTGAGTATGAATTTATGTCCTACATTAACGTCGATTTAACGATAGTCTTTAGAAAAGTCTACACTTGTATTTAGTGAAACCATGATCTCAAAGTAGCTATCATTATTATTTAGACCATCATCTTTTTTGGAAGCACTAAGTTAATTTTCAAATATTACAGACTTTTGATTATCATGAATCGATAGCCAATTTTTCATAAGGGTTCATAATTCAATATTCTTAAACTTGTTAACCTCTATTGCATGTATTTCATGTCTTTCAAGTGGCAGATAGTATTGACGCCTCCAGAAAAATAAGATAATGGCCATAGGTCGCGGAGCAACCTTCAATTGTTTGTGTGGCTGGTAGTAAAAAAGGAAAAAACTTCTAAGGCACAAGACACGAACATCATAGCTTATTGAATAACAAGGATGGTTAAATAAACAAGACTTGGCCATTAACAGGCGTTTTTGCAACGGTTTCCTTTTTTTACGTATAAAAAATGTACAATTCTACCTGGAGTATACATGTAATGCTCGATTTCACTCAACAAAATGATTTCCTGTCTCGAGAGATCTTCGTCTGCAACAGGATGACCTCAAAGTTAAAAAGACCGTCATAGACTTGCTTGAGGAGAGGTGACTCGAAAAAAATTGCTGTTGCAGTGTACCTGAGTCCATCTTGTACCTCTGTTATTACTTGCTCATATTTAATAGACCCACTCAAAGAAAGTAAAAGCTTCGGCGTACTATACTTTGACGTCTCTAGGACACAGGTCTCACTCGATCACATACGGAACTATTAGGAATCTCAAACTACAATCCAGCCCGCACTTATGATATCGAGGGTGTCTTCTCTATTTCTCCTTCTCTCTCTCACCGTCAAATCTACACATACAGCCTGCCTTGTTGCGTTCAAGCAACAATCTGTTAAGATTTTTTTTTTCTTATCCATAATTTCAACACTGTATTAACTTGATCCGCCTTTGGCAATAATTATACTATATAAATTTATCCTGTTTATACCTTTTAGAATAATCATACCTCGGTTAAAATTTTTTTAACAAAATGAAAATTTAAAATTACATATAAACTGAGCAATGAGTAATTTAGTACAACTGTGTTGCTTTTAGAAATAAAATATAATTATAATTGTTTTAAAAGTTTTGAAGCTAATTGATTTCATGAGGTAGTACAATAGTTGTAAAAATTTTGAAAAGGAACAAACTAAATTTTTTTTTCTTATAACGGTCATATACAAGTAAAACAGTACCACATTATGGCACACAATATCTAAGAGGATTTATCACATACTGACCTTTACTTTCTGGTCATTTGGCAGCCTAATTGATAAGACAAGGGTTAGTTAAATTTTGAGCTTGCTGTCCTGATTCTTACCACTCTGACTAAACTATTAAGGCCAGAAAAACATTGAGCTACTTGAACCAATGGTCACCACCTGGCATGTAATTTCTCATCGTACTGAATAACTATATTACCCCCTTGCAAATTACCTTTTTCTGTTAACTATTGATTGCACTATTCAAGCTGATTTAGTACCTTTTTGTGCCAACGATGCCAAAAGAAATTTCACATCTGCGTGAGCAACCTCAAACGCTGATTTAAACTCAAGCGATCACCAGGAACTGAGCAAGACTCTGAGATAGACAAAGGAGTGGAGGCAATGATAAAACAACCTAGTGTATCGCTGCGCTATCGACGTCTTGTGGACTCATGGGACATTATTACGACATCGAATTAAGACAAACTTCAATTTGCGTTGTTGGGGTTAAAAGCTCTTGAAAAGTTAATGCACTTTCGCCCACTACGCGTTGTAAGTGATACTTAAAAGATCAAACGGCTGCCTCCCACAGACCACCGGAATGGCAAGCCTGAGGTGCAAGAAATTCCCATATATTTCCTGCTCTCACAAGTTGTTGATAACCTAACTTATTCTATTTAACATTCTGTTAAAACGCTCAGTCATCTTCTTTGGAGCACCTTGAAACTTAAAACTATTATCTAAGAAAACTTTCAAACATACTCCTCGGTGTGCGGAAAATCGATGAAACGCAGGCAGAAATGCTTCGGTTGACAGACAGGACATAATTTTTATGTACACTGCTCCGGCCATCATACAGACAAAGATAGCCATGTACCTCTTCGTCATCTGATTTTATCGTGCTCTACTGACACTTTCTCACCCAGATCATCATATTCTTCTTTTAATAACATGGCATTGTTTGCCATCCATTTCCTGAGATTCATCCCAACTCTAGCCAGCAGATACATTTACTGATCACGGTGACGAAGTGCCTCTTTCAATGTGTCAGCTCTAGCAAAGATATCGTCCACATAAATCTGAAATCGGACAGAAGAAGACTGATGGGAACGATAGAAGGGGAGAACGAAAGAAGGGGAGACATACAAGATCGGATAGAGAGAGTAGTTGGAGCTAAGCTGTCAAGAGCCAACCAACGTGAGAAGAGAAAGCATCACAGAATTTTCGAAGAGTAGGTCCTTTTTTAGGTTAGATTCTAGATATTGGTGCTCATTCTTCTTTCCTGTAGAAAATTATTATTTATTTTAAACATTGAGAGCGAAAAAATGATTGAGGTAAAGTGTCAAGATGGCGAACATCGTGCGTGAGATAATTCGTTGTCACCTTATATTCTGAGGGGGAGAGAGAGAAGGTGCAAGAATAATAAATCTGATCACTGTCTACCAAATCCTGAGCAGCAGCTGGTCAATGTAAGGGATTTTTTTAAACGATTTTCAGCAGAGCTTGAGAGGTGAAGTTGGGAGAGCAGCTAGCGAGAGGGAACGAGTCTGAGAAGTTGAGTGGCTACGAGGCATCTATCCCCAGGTCTAAGGCCTGAGGCGTCCGCACTAGGCCAACCTTGAGTTGAGGCAACGTAAAAGGATACAGTGTTTAGATTAAAAGGGGACGCAAGCAATGTCATCGGTCGTGCTCAACAAAAACTGGCCCGAGTTACGATAGCAGGCAGGGAGGTCATGAGAGGCAGGAGCAAGTGCCAACAAATAGAGGCCCAGGGAAGTGATCACGCACGTAGTGGTTCGCCGTCGAGACGGGGCAGGTTTTAGTATTGGGTGACATGTGCGAAGGAGATAAAGGGATAAAAGGATGATATATGACTGCAAAAGGAAGATAAGAACTAATAACGGCAAAATTTAGTGAGGGTATATGTTAAACCTAGGAGTATGGGTGTGTACAGTTGGTAGAGTCGAGAAAATGCCGAGGTAGACGCTACCAACCCAGACAAACAGTCACGTTAAAGAAGAAATGAGTGTAAGTGTGTATATGTGTAAGCGTACATCGCATCTCTCTGAGCAGACTAATTGTGCCGTAGTCACGATCGAGAGACTATGATGTGTAATTGGGACCATGAGAGGTGTTTTCTTGACACAATAAATTCCTTCAGTAAATCGAAGCCATACTATAGTACTCATTTAACCCAGATGCAAGCCCCCTTTTTGGATAGACCTAGTAAACAATAAATAGAAAGAGCGGAGGGAGCGAATCATTGATCAGAGACGTACAAGAAAATATAGTTTTTTACGCCACAACAACAAGTCACCCTGGAGAGAACCAAAAATACACCTTATATCCGATAGTCTTCTTTAGGTTTTGACTTATTTGAATGCCACAGAATATGCTACCACTTATGATCCTCAGGATGAACGAGAATCCAAAGAAACATCCATACTATGTTAGTAGAAAAAATATATTTAAAAAAACGCCCACGTGTAATCAGTGCTGCTCAATTATTTCGCAACTTCCGTCCTGAATAAGAGAGATCATCAAGTGACGTTGCACCAAAGCAACTCTGTCATGCGTTGAGAACTACTTGTATCTTTTCAGAATATTATTTCGAAAGACAGCCTTATGTGGTAAGTATAACTCGGTCACAATACTCTCCAACTCAGAAGCCTCAATCATATGCCCTAATTCCTAATGTTTAGGCACAAATTTATCGTAAGCTTCCTGTAATTAACTTAATTAAGATCGGCCCTTCTCCGAACGAAGCAAACAGATCAACGATATCCTCCGCAAATCATATAATGGCTTACTTAAACAAAAAGGCAGTCAAACTATAAATCAATCTAAAAAATCCCTAGTTGTGGTCTGCCAAAACAAACTCTTACAAAACTTATCCTTTTTCGGCACAATGGAACTGCTGTGTGCATCCTCAATTTTCCAAGACCTAGTGATTTATCTTAGTCTTAAAAAATATTAAAATGATAAGCTTGAACTACTGAAGACTTCTTAGAATAAGCAGAGACTGGTCCAATTCGTATCCAGCCATACGCCATTGATTTATCCACCGGCACCCCAATTGGATCCCCTGGTAATCATTTCCTTAGAATATTATCATAAATATCTGTGCCGAGAATAATATTTACGTGACCTGGCAACGAATAATGTTTATCCATGAGCTGCAACTTCCTCAAATATTGACAATCAGCAATCTCTGTCGTTCTCCCAGGAAGTAATCGAGTCAACTCACAAAGAATGAAAAATTAGTGATTTCAAAAAAATTTGCAATCCATTTTTGATCTGACGACTCCAGTGACCTCGCGTTATGCCCTCACGCATACCATAGGTCCTACTTTAGAGATCGAAACGGATACGTTACGCTATAGAAAAAGAATACAATAGGCAACATACTCCAATACAGAGGACCTCACACCCTGATATATAGGTGCTAAAAACATCCGAAACTATCTAGACAGGCTTACCAAATAATTTTTGTGACAGCTCGAAAAACATGATTTTTAAGCTGATGCAGCACCAATTCACCAGTCAATTTATTTTCTTCGCTCTTCAAAGAATTTGTAGAGACATCCAGCGCCTGATGCACGCTTGCTCGCGAAATTTTTTTTTTACAAAATTTAAAACGTGTAAAGGCATCTAATGCACGCTTGCTCGCGAAATTTTTTTTTTTACAAAATTTAAAACGTGTAAAGGCATCTAATGCTTGAAACTTTTCATTCGCATACAAGCAATGAACGCAGTTACCATATAAGCATAACTTTTTGAAGGTCCATTTGTTCCATTAGGTACAATGGAAGAAAACTGCAATTTTATCACACCACTTGACTAATTATTTGATACAGTAAGATTGACTATTTCAACTCTTGTATTAGTGCAAGACAGATCCATGAATCGAGCATGCTGCTCCAAAAATAAAATCAACTTGTTATACTGTGCGAATCTATATTTCTTCTGCTGCAAAACATGACATAATTTCCATGTACCTTAGTCAAGCTCACGGACGATGCAATGCATAAAAAAATGGTTACACTGTTGACGAGGCCAGCTAACGTCAAAGAGTGCCTGCATAATCTTTTTCATGCGTTCAACAATTGCCAAAAGATGTTATATATTATGCTCTCGAATGATTGGTAAATTTACAATATTTTCTGAATGGTTAGTAGGGCGTG
>NW_019384218.1:902578-914247 GCF_000648655.2 Copidosoma floridanum
CATCATCATCATCATCATCATCATCATCATCATCATCATCATCATCATCATCATCATCATCATCATCATCATCATCATCATCATCATCATNTTTCTATGGTCGTTGAGAATGCCTTTATGCATGATAAAAGGGTTTGCGAACTGTCCCTTGTGTGGGACTTGTTATGACCATACTCACTAAACTGGCAAAACCCTTCTCCTTGGACACCCAGCTCAGAATCTGCTCTCGCATTGACACTTCAAGCCAGGGCCACGGATGCTTAGCCCCTAATTCGGGCCTCCTTTAGTGTTTCGTTATAAACTTGTCTTATAACTTTTGCGTCCTCTGGGATACTTTCTAGTTTCTGTGATGCATCCAAGCTGCTGTTCTCTGTTTACTTGGAGGGATGGAGAAAAATAATAGGCAAATGCTCCTTAGCGTAAGCCCAAACTCGGCTACCCCCATTCAGTTCCTTCTGGGTATATAAAGGTACATCTTCTATGAGCTGCAAGTCTGCTTGATCCTCGAGTTCTGGATACGTCGGGAATAGCGTATCCACGATATGTCTTAATGTTTTTACGTCTTTGTTTGTAGTTAGTGCAAGTTTTACCAGTTTTCCCATCACTGGCTGATATGCTCTGCCCCTGGGGTCGTTATTTACTTTCCAGTCTGCCAGCACTGCTTTTTGCTGTTCTTAAAAGCAGCTCGCATCGCCTTTCTTGCAAGCTGGTACTCAGAGCACATTTGTCCAGCCTCTGGTCTGTTTCTAGCCTTTCGATAGAGGCGTCTGTGTTTGAGACATTGGTGCCTCAATTCTTGGCAGATTTTGTCTGGTCTAGAAACTAAAATGACTGATATATTTGTTGCATTGCTAAGCCACTTAGGCGGATTAAAGTTTCTGTAGCTCATGAGCACTACATCTACCTTTGTGAAGAATGTAAGAATGAAAAAGAAGGAAAGAGTAGCTTGATTTTAAAACACTATACGTTATTGATTGTTTGTATAACTGCGCCCACGACTTAAGTTGATGATTTGAAAAGCCATGTGCACGGCTTTCGTTTGGAATGTCTAGTGCCGCATTTTCCTGTTAAAAATGAAAGGAGCACCAGGGCAAGAGGGGTAATGTCTCTTTTGCAGATGGGAGGCTATGGTGGCAATTGTTATATGCAGCGATTAACTTGGTTACCAGAAAAATCAACAAAGTGACTATGTTGTCAAGCAGGAGCAACTCTCTCTTCACTTCTTTCTAAGGACTTGAACCTCTCACACCGTTTCTATTTTCCTTCGTTATACTGTTCCCTTTTGTTCAATAAATGATCAAAGATATAATACCAATTACACGTCCTTATTTCAAAAATTAGTTTTTAATAACCCTTCTTTCACATAATATTTGTGGCAAAAGGGCATCTGCATCAATTGCCTCGTTCATGCTTCCTTGGAGAACTTTGGGTATTATGTCGGGCTTCTTTTTCTTTTGTCCAGGACCTGTTTAAAGGCCCTGCACTCTCTAGATTCAGGCACACGATTAGTGCTCTCTTCTTTATGCGCGGATTTACTGCAAAGGACACTTCGTGGTTCGGCCTTGCAGTCCTTAGCTCTGTGTTTGTCTTTGCTGCATCTCTAGCAGAGGCCTGATCAGTCCAGGCCTCTACAGTAGTATTTTGTGTGCCCATATCTTAGGCACCTATAGTATCGCTGGACGATAATCCTGTGCCTTCGTCGGCACCGGATTCAACCCACTGCTATGGTCCTTTTTCTCAAAAGGGACAAAGCGCCAGCCTCTTCCATTTCGGCCAGTGCTATTCTTCCCTGCCATCGGTTTGGCGGTAGCATAGCTACTTTAATTTCACCTGGGTCTCCTCCAGTTTTAGCAGATTCTTGGCCGACCTCCCCCAGAATCTGTGAGGCCAACACTAGTCACCCGGGCTTTCACCAGGTCAGAACTGGTGGCGAATTTCCTCTGAGAGGTTACCGCTTGGGGTACGTTGTTTTCATCAGCGTTACCCATGTTTGGTTTCATTCAGGAAACAACCCTAGATTATTTTACGAGGTTTTCTCTTCGGTGTTTAGGTCCACGAGAACTATTGTATTTCATTCCAACCACCCATGGGTAGAACTTCCGACCTCCGCATTGCCTCGAAGCCATACACCCGTGGAAAGCTTGCCTCCATTGGCTACCCAGAGAGCACGCACCCCATAGGCTGACTGCTTTGTCCCAGGGTTTATCATTTAATTATTATTTTTTACATTATTATTATTCTCATGATTATTATCATCATCATCATTATTATTAATATTAAAATTTCTTTTATCATAATGGTCATCATTATGATTATCATCACCAACATAATTACTAACTTAATAATTCTTATTATTAAAAACAAGGTAATTATTTTTATCATTATCATGACTCTTATCCGCATGACGATCATAACCATTACTTTCATTATTGAAAGTATCAGCATTATCATTAATTATATTATTACTATCATCCTTATTCTCATTAGCATTATTATCACAATTTTCATCATTACCATCAGTTTTTTCAAGAAAATCACTATTATTATTATTTGCATCATCACCATTCTTACGACTATTATTGTCATGGCTACTATCGTCAGTAACAACATAATTATCATTGCCACTATTAACATTGTCGTTAAAATCATTATCATTACTTTTATCATTGACATGATCATCGTCATCATTCTTTTTATTAACATCATTACGGTAATGTTGGCAGAGGACTCAGCTCTACATCCTCCACTATCATAACAAAGTTGTAACCATCATTATTATTATCAAAATTATAAGCGATATAATTGTTAAAATCATGACCATAATTATTATTATTATCAGCTTTATTGTTATTATCTCTATTGTCACCATTAAACTTATCAGAACTTATCAGAACCACCATTCTTTTATACTTAATATCATTATCATTATCCGTACAACTGTTATTACCATAATCTTTAGTATCATTATCAACATTATTATCATTGTCACTATCAACATCATCATTATGATCATAACGATTATTATCCTCATAATTAAGACTATTATCGTCATAATTATTCTAATTATTACCGACATTACTACTATCATAATAATTATCATTAACATGATGATTATCGTCACTATCATTTTCATTTTTACCGTCACCACAGTTGTCATTGTTATGATTACTATCATCATCATCATCATCATCATCATCATCATCATCATCATCATCATCATCATTATCATCATCATCATCATCATCATCATCATCATCATCATCATCATCATCATCATCATCATCATCATCATCATCATCATCATCATCATCATCATCATCATCATCATCATCATCATCATCATCATCATCATCATCATCATCATCATCATCATCATCATCATCATCATCATCATCATCATCATCATCATCATCATCATCATCATCATCATCATCATCATCATCATCATCNATTATTAACATCATTATTAACATCACTATTATTATTTATTATTCTTAACTGAATCATTATTGTCATCTCTATTACCACTATTCTTATAAATAATTTTTATTGAGAGCTCGAGAATGAGCTTGCGAGAGAAGTACCTTCTGCTTGGAATTTAACAGGGGGTTTTAATCTTGACGCTGTGGCTACTTCTTATAAAAGGGTAACTCTTGGCTGAAGCAAACATTGTAAAAAAATAAATTATCCAGCTTCGTTGAAGTTAATCGAAAAAGGTTTGGGCAAATAAGTTTTAGTTCGAGGCAGTGGCAAACCCACTGTTACAAGGGGGTTTGTAATTGCTAAAGGAACGATATGTCTGAAAGTTGTTAGAGCAAGTTAAAATTATAGCTGTTGAATGCAACAGTAGCTTTAAGGTGCTGGTTGATCTATTTCTAGCACTTTCTAAGGTTAGGAATTAAGGTGGGACAATAGTCAAGAAGGCCCGTGCCACTTAAACTGCTGGGTAGTTTGTTAAGGCACCATAGGTGATGAGAGCACAGAAGTTGCGTACAGTGGCAGATGAAGTATAACTGCATAAGTTGCTAGCTCTTCTTGGTCATGCTTGCATGAAAGTTTTTTATACAGGACTAGGCGTCATATTTGCATTAGAGAAAGTTTGTGAAAGTGGCAATTGTAGTTTTATTGTCAGAGATTTTACTGAACATCTTAAGTTTTTTGAGCTCATTAGTCTAATTACATAGTGTGGCTGGATCCATGCCTGTTGCGTTGAATAAAACAAACAAGCTTTCCTCATAAAGTCAATGTGCTCATAAGGTTTTAAAAGCCTACTGCCCACCTTTTCTCTTTTGTGTCTTATGTCGCGCAAAGCCATAATGTTCTTATGTGCTCACAAGTGTCGATGCTCAAATAATCGTTTAATTAAGCTTTAAGCCGTGGCATAATCACAGCCATCGATCTCCACAGTGTTAAGTGCTACCTTGGGATCCCTCTAAATAAGAGATTTCAAGTGATAAAAGTGCTCTACGTCATACAGCTAAGTTTTACTAAACACAAGAGTCCATACAACATCGTAGAAGGCCTCTTAGTCTTCTTACTAATCTTTAAATGAAGTACGTTCATTGATAACCTCACTGCTAAGCAGAGTCAGTTTGCAGACCTTGGTCATTGTTGGTTGGCCATAGATCAAGTGAGCTATTTTCGTCGTAGATGCGTGATCTCATTGCAATACCGTTGGCTTTTATCATCATATTAATAATTAATAACCTTTGAGTATCTAAAGCCGTGGGCTTACAAGACTCATACTCCATTTCTAATCCTTGATGTTGAACATTGCTCACATAATTTGAACGACAATATTGATGAGCCCATTGTTTCACGATCAAGGCTGCTAAGCCATCGTCTTTTTTGTAAATAACATTTAGTTAGACGTCCTCTTAATAGCCTGAATGGTTCTTGCATTTATCCAAGTGAAATCTTTTTGACTAATTTGCATGATCAGACTAGTTACTAGTTATAATCTGAGCATGTGCGGAGGGAGCGGAAAAGAGCATGTGACCCAATTTACTGTGAATTAGACGCCTTGCTTAGCGTCCTTTTTTGGCCAGCTGTGACGGCGCATATGAAACAATACGAGAAACGTGGCCCTTGTTGCGTTTGTCTTATAACTTACAAGTTTAGGTGCAACACACAGTGTGGGCAGACGGCGGTCAAGTCAGTGAAACTTTTAAGTGCAGATGCATAGTATGCAAGGCAGCCAGGGAACGACCATTTCATTTTCAAGAATTCATTTAGGTGGACCGCAAGACATTCGTCCTGAAAAATAGCACAATCACTGTGTTTGCAATAGCCAGCTCAGTGACAATGGCAGTCTTTTTAGGTTCACCAATGAGTGATACGACATCGTGGCAATCCGAACGCTTTTCCACGCAATGCATCACACAAACCGCACTACTCACGGTAGCCATGAAATCTCGCTTATTACAAACGTGAGACGTGAAGGGATTCTTGACATTACGATAGCGTTATACTTTGATCTATCTTTAAAGAAGAAGGTTGCTGCCTTAACGCATAATTTTACGTACATGATTACTTCTGATATTGAAGCCTTGATAAGCTCACCCTAAATGCCAAATCTGCCTCAAAGAACTAAATGATTAAGCTTTTCTTATTAGACCAAATTGCCAAGAGTTCACGTAAAAATCAACTGTACACACATATATTTAAATAGGAAATGGTGCGAATGAAAGATTGTCCTATGAACAAGATTGTTATCTCTAAATTGTTTTTCAATTCTAACATGGCATTATCAAGGCCCAGCTCCTTATTATTTTCGTAGTTCAGTGAGTCAGAGCTACTTGAGTAGTCACACGGTAGCAATTTATCAGATGGCAGCATGTTCCAATCTTTGTTACTTTTCTTTTTCATCGCCTTTATTTCTCTACACTTGAATGTGTTATCCCCCCTTTTTTTTATCAAGGCTTGTTTACCATGATCTTCTCATTTATATTGACGTCTGATTTCTCACTAACCAGTGGTCCCTTCTTTTCTGGATTTTTTTCTTTTCCTTTTTGCTTATTTGCAGTAACGCTTAGTCTGCCATGATTATTAAGAAAATGCAAGTGTACATACTTCTCATTAGCATACATCGTACGGCCTTCAACAATTACTAACGTTATCCTTTTGTAAGTGCTTTGCAGATGTATATAAATATTTTTTCTAAGTTCCTGTATCAGTTAAAGTATACCGCCATTGTTACTATATTCTCTATTACACTGCAAATTTTTTTCCCCCTCTTCTGAATCATTACACAAATTATTTTACTATGAGTATTAAAACGTATCCTAGAGTTTCAGTGCTGTCAATTGAACAGGCAGTTACCTAGTATTTTTACCAGAAGATTCTTCATAAGTTTGAGCCTGTTTTATTCTTTGAAAGTTATCCAAGCATGTTCGTAATTTTACTTGTTATTTTATCAGATAGCTTAGAAGTAAGTCAGCGATACTATCAGATTCCCATGGAACTTTGTTGTAGCCCAGCTTCCCTTGAGATTCTAGGAACCTGACATTCAATCTAACTTTTGCTGGGAAACCTTCTATTGAGCCGTCAATTATCGCTTTGAATTTTTGGTTTAATCTAATAACTCTTGCTAAGCATTTTTCTGTTTATTTTCACTGATGCAATTCATTTTTTTTTTACTTACACTCTTACAAGACTCTTAATTAACTGTATTCAGTGTATTAAGTTGCTGTTTATCATTCTCTTGGAGTTCATTTTCCACATAAGTATGGGCCTTTTGGAAATTTTACAATCAGTACTGTGTGCACACATAGTTCATTAGTTATATTATTAATTTTATTTCTTCTATGAGCTACTTTTTCTGTGGTCTCACCTGCTGCTTGCTACTCTGATTCTAAGTCAGGATGGCTCTGCCCACTTAACATAGCTTCATTAAAATTATAACAATTGCATAATTTATTTCTTTTCATTTTAGTCCTGAAGCTATCAAAATCTATATTATGTAACTGAAATTTTTTTTTTTCAATTTTTTTTTTTCTTTTAGAACGCACTTTTAATATTTAAGTGGACAGTGCGGGTGCATCTATCCCATCATGATCATCACTTTCATGCTCTACGGCAAGTTCCTATAACTCTCATCACGACAGTCTGGCACTTTCCTCTCTATCCTCGTTAATCTTATTTCAGATCAGTGCGTCCGATACCTTGTTGCCTATACTTCGTCTATAAATAACATCAAACATGTAGCCCTTTTATTAAACTTGAAGTCTGTTAAGCCTAAAATGTGGTTTTTCTTACGTTTGGAAGTTTTTGAGCAGCTTGTAGTCCGTGACCATCCTTAATTTGTAACAAAGCAAAAAAAAAAAAAAACAGCTTTTTTGCACATATGATTGCGAGTTATTCTTTATCGTACGTAGAATATTGAAGCTTGACGCTCTTTGAGCTTCTAGATGTACACGCACCCAGATTTTCTTTCCATATTTCTCTTTTACTCAATTTTTCTCTAAAACCATGGTCTGATGCATCTACTGTCACCACAACTGGTTTTTTAATATAGGATGCCAATCGATATGAAGGGCATATAGTACGTTTTGGCACTAAGAAAGTTAGAGTTTCATCTAATAGTTTAATAGTTGATTGAGCAAATACTTTAGTAGGGCGTTTTGATTTTTGTTACTTGGGCATGTAAAGCAATTGTTTTCGCCTTATTTCAACTATGACTTTTTATTTTTATTATTTTTTCAAAAACCACAAAAATTCTTACTGTTGCTGTAGGGATGGTAAAACGCCTAGTCACATAGTGAAACAAGAACCTATTTGGAACTCACTTTTTCATTCTCTCGACACTGAGCATCTTCCTCGTATCTACCGTCATTATCTTCATTGAAGTGTCTTGCAAAGTTTTTATTCCCTGATCTTGGTGTGGTTCAAAATAATGTCTAATTCTACTCATTTTTTCGCTCTTTCAGATATATTTCCGATTTTACTATGTTTGTCTGAATCACTGTTAACTCTGTAGTGTACTCCTAGTCCTCTTTCTTTTACGTTCTAATGGTAAATCCCCACTTCTAGAGTCTCTGACATGGAGCTATTTTTATTACGTTATGTGTTTTTAAATGTGGGTCCTTTCTTTAAATTGAATCTTCGGTTAGATATTTTTTAGCAACTTACATAAGTACTCGTGTCTTTTTATTTTTTTTCCTAAAGTGCGTATGATTCAGTATCATGTTTTAACCAATAAGATATTCAAACTTTAATCCAGAGGTAAATAAAATCTTCGTAATTAATGAAAAAAAATTATGTAAAGTTTTTCTAAACACAAAACTATGTACTCTATTCTATTTTGACAGTTTTATTCCTATTTCATATTTAATAGAACACTTAAGCATAAAACTTACACGAACGTGCGAGACAAACAACAAAAAATTTTATGTTTGGACGGTTGATAATCTCCAGGCAATTGTTTTTAACAGTGCTAAACGGATGATGACTATAATTTGGTGCAAAGTTGTGACGAAGATTTATAATATGTGAGTAAGAAAATAGATGTTATATTACAATTTTATGCAGTGATGACGACGATATAATAAAGCATAATAATAATACGGTAGTATCTTGTTTCGCTTAATTTCAATTGCCATTTCTAATTGGAACTACAATCAATAAAATCAGCAAACAACAACTATAAGATGACAACACATTACGGTGAATTAATTATACCAATCAGATGATCTACTCTTATTATAGTATAAGCACAACTGCCATACCTCGTAATGCCTTAAAAAAGAAAAAGGGAAGCGTTAACCAATAACTTTAAGTCGCTTTGTGACATAGATTACGGTACAGTGAAATGCAAATGTCGAATTCCTATCACATAAAGCCAAAATTATTGTAATTATAAAGACACTTTTAACTTCGACTTAATCTTTTACTTACTAAGTACCACAAGTTATTTGCACTGAATTTAGCCTGACAGATTTTCCACAGCAAAACCTTGAGGAAAAAATCTCCATAACATGATAAATTGTATTAACTTCTATAAAAACATAATTTTTTTCAGATTTTATAATTTGATTTACATTATTGGTGCTACAGTTAAAAAATTTTCTTCAACTTCACATAAGCCATGGGCACACTTTGCTTCCAGTAAAGCACGTTCTGTGCGTGAGCCTAAAGTTATTACATGGGCGCACAGTGTACCCGTAACAGCTAAACAACTGCTGCACTTTTAGCCCTTGGTAAGAAAATACATTTGTAGATGCTGTTTTGTTATTTTCAGTTTTGACGTTATATTTATTGCGCTACAATTATACTAACATCTTTCTTCTTACAATACTAACACTTTTCTCTACTATCTCTTTACGTGCAAAATCGAAACAAAGACTTCTGCCTGTATCAATCTTATGTTTATCTTTTCTTAACCGATAGCTATTTCCACTGTATTATATACAGACCTAACAAGCTTTTGACTTTTGAATTCAACTGTTCTGTGGAACAGTTAGTCAGCTCATGGCCACTGTTGAGAACGCTTCTCTCATAGTGAGAATTTGCAACTAAATTAATGTTAACAAATTTGTACATAGTTTTAAGCAACGTGGTGATTTAATAACCCACTGATCCCGATTTCTAATTGTGAGAATTGCTGTCCCAGCATTACTTCCTGGTGCAAACAGTTATTTAAAATAGACTAAAGTACAAGCATACGAAGTAAGCAAATGAAGCTTTTGTTTGAATTGGTTTTGATAGTCTTCAGAGAGTATTTGTGAATCATCTGAATTTCAAAGAAATTTTAATCTGGTATATTAACGTGCATTTACATTTTTTTAACAGCTCAAAAATAATAAAATCCCTTTGACCGACTTATTATTGTGGTTCTTCAAGAACAACATGACAATTGTTTTTCTTAAAATATATAAGAAAGTGCAAGTGAACAAAAGTAAATATGTATATAACATGAATAAGTACTTTAAAAACAGACGTTGTTTTCTTTAACTATTTGTTAAAACATTTTAATGTTCGATCTTATACATTATTTTTTTATGTATATACCCCTAGACAGACTTTTATATTTTTGTGTTCTTAGATTGCCAACGGTCTTTTATCAAACCAAGTTAAATGTAATGCCTGAAAATGACAAATAACACAATCGACTTTAAACTAGTAAGGCTCAAGCACTTGGTTTAACTGAGAGTGGCTATCTGAGTTAAATTTATAGGTTGGTAAAAAAAATTATATGTAAGACGTGTATTTAAATCATTCATCACACCTTTTACATAACAAAACACAGCTTTTTTTTAATACAACTTTTAGGAAGTGTAAAAAAAATATTGGACATTTATAGCATATTAAAGCGATAAATTTATTTTTCTTTCATACAACTTTAGTCGTTTCACTTATACTATTATGTAAAATAAACATATCACTGACGGTTTACGCTAGGAAGTGATGGAGTGGCTTTCTAGAGTAAAATTTTATTACATACCGTACGTTGTATACTACAGGGCATAATAAATGTTTATTTATTTAAAAATAAAATTATCAACTGTATTTTACTTGTAAGCAAGGATCATTAACAAACGGCTTGATGAAACTTGTATTTAAAACCTATTAACCCATGTACACGCATAGAACTTAAGTTGTAGTGATAATGTAAGTAATCTGTCTCTAAATTTGGCTTACAACTTCTTTAGCACTAAGGAGCAAGTTCTTTTAGTTGATAAAACAAATTAATGTATTTATTTTATGAAGCCTACAGATATTTCAAATATTATTATTGAAATATTGTATGAAAGTCAAATAATTGTTATTACTAGGGCTATTGTGATATATTTTCTATAGAAAGAGCAACAATTGAAAATCCTGTGTAAGGCTACATAAGACTAGAACTTTTTCATTCACTTTATATGAGACTCTTTATGTGAACTAACACAAGCTCTTATGTCCAGGACATGCTACAAAATTTGATAAATCTCAAATGCTAGACATTTGGTAATATCAATTGTTAATGCAACATTAAACAAGAAAATTCTCTTACTGTCTAAGGTATGATTTTATTTAGGGTATGTTACAATAACTTATTATAAATCAATATTACTTCTACGACTTGGTGTTCAATTTGAGTACCTAGCTCAAATTTTTTAATTCTACTCCATGTAGCACCATCTGCCACTCATTAGGTGACAAACACTCACCACAAGTGAAAGGAATTTCCTTCTATCTTATGCTAGTCAAGAGGCGTAACTGCTTACCAATGATAGTCAATTCTTGTGGAATTCTGTACCAAGCTACATACTCCGTGGTGTATCTTTTCTTCGCTTTGCCTTTTTAACATCTTTTAGCTTGATTGCCTAAAAACTGAAGAAATGAAATATTAGTTACATTGGCCACTGGCTCATTTTGACCACTGCACATCATTGCTTACTCTCCTACCTGATATGATAATGACTCAGATTTCAGTAAAGGTGCTTATCATACTACATCCAAAGCCATTGGCACTGTTCTCTTATCGTTGTTTGAGCTCAACAGTTGATTCTAGAACTTTTAAAACGGCTTGAGTCTTTCCTAGCTCCCCCACCGTTTTTGTAGTCACTCACCCTATAAAGCATCTTTTTAGAACTTACATTTTAGAATAAGACTTTTTAACACCTTGTACGTTTATTTATAATATTTATAAATACAATGGGAATCTAATAAATTAATTTTATTGAAAA
>NW_019384218.1:937547-957547 GCF_000648655.2 Copidosoma floridanum
GGATCTTGTGGATCAATATTAGTGTTTTTAGAAACACATTAGTAAATACATAATTATTTTTAAACAATATTTTTTATGTCTAAGCTATTATTATTATTAATACAGATTAATATATGCTCGAATTATTTTTTTACTATTTTTGTGCAACCAGATAAGCTAAGTTCAACTGACCACGTGAAAATAATAGTCTTATTAAATACAAACCTTCACTAGGCAAACATTGAATTTTACATTTATTGACAGTTATAGCATAAGCTACAGTTATTGGATATTACTTACCACATACTGAGAGAAAAATATTATAAAAATTACTGTGCTAGACGACTGAGAAGTCTCAGATTACCATTCTAGCACACTAATTTTTATCATATTTTTCTCTGAGTGAATGAAATAAGAGGTAGTTACGAGGTGTTTTCAGAGTTGAAAGTCGTTATTAGAATCAAAATTTGATGTCCAATTTTTTCTCAAGTTATTATTTCTTTCTCTGAATTGTAGTTCAACAATTAAGTAATTCTTTATCGTTTATGATTACAGAAACCGTCTGGCATTCTTAAATTTTTTATTAATATTGCTGCTGTATTAAATTTTCAAACTAATTTTATGAGGTAGTATACATTCACGGATGTTATTAAGATTTTTTTCGACAAATATATGTAAATAATATTGTTTGACTTATTAACCCTTTTTCTACTTTGAAATATCTATCCTGTAAAAAGTTTTAGTTTTCTAGTTAATTTTTTAACAATTTTATTGTTTGAGTAACTGTTAAATTTACTACATAGTATAAGTATAACTATAAAAATCACCAAATATCTTAAAACAATCGTTTTTTGGTATACATTTATTAGGAATATTAAAAACTTTATTTGTTTCTTTCTCAATGTTTGATAATTATTCTAAATTTTTTTAATCCTCGAAAGAAGTATTTGTTTTTTGTTATTTAATTTCTCATGAAATTAATAAAAATTCTGATTTAATGGTTTTTAAATTACAATATTTCTATTGAAATGTTTTATGATAGAACGAATTTAACGAAAATCCTCTCCGAAGACAATAAGATTTTTTTTTCTTTAATTGATGTTATTTCAAATATTGTACCAGTACATAATCCATCTACTATATTAAAATTTCTTATCGACATAACTATAGGTCCAATTTTTTAACTAAGTTTATATAATGGTAAACCTTTAGAAACGTTGTTGAAAATTTGAATCTAAAAAGCTATGTGTAAATATTTATATGTTACTGACTGATTTATCAACACCTTTGTGAATTGCATGATTTACACTTTAATGAGCTAACGAAATGTGTACTCGCTGTTAAAAGTAAATATTATGCTGTTTGTTAGAAAATTTTTTCTTCTTCTGAATATGTTTTAATATTCGTTATTAATCTTTTAATTTTCTGGTTAAATAAATGTTTTGATTCTTTTTTTTTTTTTTTTTCTTTCTAGCAATAATTTTGAAAACTTTTTATAAGTTAAACGAACGTTAATGCTCAGCTTTTTAATTTTAAACATTGAGAAAAAGAAAATAAGATTTTATTGTTTCAGCAGTTGTTTTACTTCTGTTGCCGTTTTTTAAAACTAGTAGAATTTGTCAAAAATTTTTCCCCAATTCTGTAAGCTTCTTTCCAAAGGAAGTTTTTGTATCACCAAAATCATGTAAAGATCTGTGAAATATTTTGAGTGATTTCTTAGGAGTTATTGACACTAAATCTTAAATTACTAAACAAACCACCCTTGATTTTTTTTCACATTAGAAAAAAGGATTTTCGAATATAATTTACATTTAGTGATAAACAAAGAGATCTACGACTTATCATTTCTTTAAGAAGTGAATCAGATTTAATATATGTCTAAGCTATTGACAAAGTTTTTTTTTAGAAATAAAATAGTCAATCGAAGTTTTACATAATAACATTGTTTTAAAATCCTCTTGAATTATCTAAGAAAAAAATTGTGTAATTTATCTTTTAGTTTTAAAATCTTGCTACAGTGAAGCGAAGCCTGATTTTAATTTTTTATATAAAATCTTTTAAAAAATAATTCAAACCGAAATCATAAATAAAGAAAAGAAACCAAACCTAGCAGTTTCATGCATACTTATATACCGTATGATTAACAGTAGATGAAAATTGAGGACCAGCGGTCATATTAAAACAATTTGTCATAAATGTGTACCAGTCTAGTGCAGCCTAATGAACAAGCTAGAAGAAACAACGCCAGCATAAGTAACAGTTGCTCATACAAATATAACACTGCTACATATGTAGTAATATTGAGACTTATAATACTGTATACTGTTCTTAAGTATATGACATGGGATACCGCAGCTGTAAGTTTATAAATAATTCTATAAGTTTATAGTAATGGACAAAACAATAAAATAATTCAATCAGTCAATACTTAGAATTAGTTACCATAACTACTAAGTATCACAAGTCTTACCATTGGTATTTGAACGCCATTGATAGAAATAATAGAAATATACACTTAATTAAATAATAAGAAGATTGGTCCAAGTAGTGAAGGTGGATTATCCTCAAATAATATTAAATAATCATAAAACAGCTTGGATCATCTTACAACAAGACAAGTTATCATGGAGTGGCAATTTTATAACATTCTCTTAGCTTTTGTTCAAAATGAAAAAAAATAAAATAAAAAAAAATAAACAAAACAAGAGGAAGATTCAAATAGACCTTATTCTAAGATCTGCATGGATCAAGCAATACACTACATATCTTTCATGTCAATTACTCAGCACTTTTATGGGACTACTTCCAAGATATAACTTACAGATGCAGTTTAATTACAACTGCTCAAAAACCAACGTATCTTCGAACAATTTTTGTAAGACTTTAATGTAAAGTGTAAGAAAGCTTAGAGGAAAGAGCATTTATCTCTTTTAATTACGTTCATAAGCATTTAGAACAAGAACTTCTTTTACAAAATCTAACGATATATATACATATGTTTATATATATACTGATTGCTGAGCTTTATATTACTAAAATGGAACGAAATAGGTCATTTTAAACTTTCTCTAACATAATGATTTTTTTATTAAAATGGTTGCTAATCAGATGACAAAAGTGAAAAAAGGTACAAAAATCTTAATATGTTACTTGTATTACTTGCCTATTTTTCGCTCAGCAACTTATAATTGTACCTTCTTCCTAGCCATCCTAACTGCTTTATTAAACCCCAATTTAAATGACTCTTACCCTTACTCCCAACTAGGGAGTATATCAAGAAGACTCAACCAAAATATCAACGTTATGACGTATATTTTTGATTCCCCAAGGTGATTTACCGTTGGAGAGAAAATACTGAAATTATTCTCTCTCGTACGTCTCTCCTCGACGACGCTCTCCCTACTCGCTCTTCACTGGACCTGTCTCAAAAGGGGATTCACGTCTGGAGCAAATAAATAACAAAGAGCGATCTTGATTTTATTTTATATATTAATTAAACTAAGCATAATCACTATCTACCATCACATCACATACATGCCTCTCGGTCCCTATGCCACGGCGCCCACCCTCGATCGCAACCACAACACCAGTAGTGCGCTCAAAGAGCCACATTTTTCCGCTTACACGCACACGCCCTCACGCGTCTTTACACCCACTTTCTCTCTCACGTGACTCTCGGTCTGGGACCAGGTCTCCTCGGCACGGTGAACTGTCCGTACATACACACCCCCACACACACGTTCAGTGCAACCTATAGGAGCTGGGCGTAGATTGCCGTCACGGCCGAAGGAGGTCGCAAACACGCCTTACAATTTCGCGTCCCGACACCAGCCCTCGATCCGTCCCACCCTTGCACCAGGGCTATGCGCCTACTCACTCACTCTCGCAGTCGTGCGTGCCCTTTTCTTCCATTCTCTCTCTCTCTCTCCCTCTCTCTCTCACTCTCGCTCGGTCCTTGTCCCTCCCTCACACACACTTGTCCGACGTGCCCGCCTCTGCGTCTCGGTGGAGGCCCAACCGGAGCGCACTCACCAAGCTTTCTCTTGTGACTCTCGCCCTCGCTATTGACTCTCAATGTTTCCCCCCTTGTGTCCCCTTCTAGCCTATTCACCGTACCTTGAAGTATGCTGCTCTATTCTCACAGACAAGTGAGCCTGCGGTGTCGTCAAGGATGGTGGTCCGGAATGTTGACGCTCCGGAGTCCCTTGATCCTCCTCTCCGGCTGCGTAGGGCCCCCTTCTGCTCAGCTTGGCTCGGATTGTCAGAGGAGGACGTCTCGTTGACGGAGCGACCAGCACTTAGGGCCAAGCAGGCTTGGATCAGCCCTATTTCTCCTCTCTTTCTCGATTGCTCTCACGGTACTTCGGGTGCTGACGCTCTCTCTCTTCCACACACTCTNTCCTGCTACAAATGGCACTTCTGTACGAAATTTTTTTTATTTTTTATCTATAAGACTAGGTTGCGGCACTTATGTTATTTGGATTTAATTTCTCTCTGCTCAGCTTGGCTCGGATTGTCAGAGGAGGACGTCTCGTTGACGGAGCGACCAGCACTTAGGGCCAAGCAGGCTTGGATCAGCCCTATTTCTCCTCTCTTTCTCGATTGCTCTCACGGTACTTCGGGTGCTGACGCTCTCTCTCTTCCACACACTCTCATCGCGTTTTCCCAGCGTGCAGCTCGACCCCTTTCATGATCTCCACGTACACACTAGGAAAAAGGGAATAACCGAAAAGATGCTCGTCTCGAGTACTAGCCATGAAACGAAGAGGAAACCAAACGATAAAGTAAAATGGCGCGAACACTCTCTTCACGCTCAACAGCTCTCTCTCTCTCTCTTGACAGCCAAAACTCTTCTGGCTTTGTCCCTTCGCCTTTTCCTTCTTGCGCTCTACTCCCTGACCCTTGTGTCGGTATCTCCTCATCCCTCATTCGATCACCTCCTTGGGCGCTAACGGTTTATCCGGCCCTTACCTTACCTTCCGTCTCATTCTTACGTGCTGACGCAGACTGGGGCCAAAAAAAAAAAAAATGTTCAAATCCACCTACAGCCCTCTATTATGAACCAATTTTGGATTTTTTTTTTTTTTATTGTAATTTTCAGATGATTTTCAATGATCGCTCTTTGCCCGATTTTCTTTTTTCAATTTTACAAATTAGTAGCCTAACCTCTAAAGTAGAAAAATCCCATTCTATGCTGTAATCTTGCAAGTAATAGCAAGTGGTACCCCAATTAATGTAGAAAAATTTTCTCAGTATACTACTGAGACAGCTGCTTTGTATATTAAGCTATACAGCTGGTATTATATGCCGTCTTCTGTACATAAGCGTCTCTGCCACAGTGCCCATATAATAGAAAATTTTTCTCTGATCCCCATAGGGAAACTGTGAAAAGAGTCTCAAGAAGCTCGAAATAATGATCTTAAGTATTACAGAAAATTTCATACACGAAAATGTAGTTGAATCACCACAAACACTGATTTGATATACAAAACGTTACTAAGCTCTGATCCCTATATCTCAAACTTACGTTATAAGATGAAAAATATAAAGTTAAGCATAAATAAAGAGGCAAAAGTTTTACTATTAAAAGAAGATTAATGCTGTACATGTAAAGTACTTGTGAGTTTAACGGAAAAATTGTTGTTCATTCGAAGTAGTGTGCGCGATCAGTACATTATTATTGTCATTTTTTAATAAACCAATTCTATAAAAAATCTTGTTATTATTAGCACAGAAAATGATTTATCGACTTTGAAAATTACGTTACCTTTTAAAAATGAACATTGTAAGGAATCGGGCAAAGAGCTATTCTAGTAAGATATGAAGAACGATAATTTTTTTTTTAATTTTTATGTTTATATCACATAGCATGCACAAATTAAATTACCAGTAATTTCATTTGACATACCCTTAAGTTGCTAAGGAAAAATTCTTCATCTTACATTACTACTGACATTGCTTATTAACACATTCACCATGGTTCATTTATTTTTTCTAAATTTTAACTTGACAATACAGTCATAATTATAACATAGAATGGGATTTTTCTACTTTAGATGTTAGGTTACTCATTTGTAAAATTGAAAAAAGAAAATCGGGCAGAGAGAGATCGTTGCAAATCATTTGAAGATTACAATAAAAAAAAAAAACCAAAATTGGTTCATAAAAGAGGGCTGTAGGTGATTTTGAACACTTTTTACCGGTTTTTTTATTCGACATAACTTCAAAATTTTAAAAAGCATTTTTCAAACTTAGATTTACACTGACATTGCTTATAAACACATTCATTATGGTTAATTTATTTTTTCTAAATTTTAACTTGACAATACAGTCATAATTATAACATAGAATGGGATTTTTCTACTTTAGAGGTTAGGTTACCAATGTGTAAAATTGAAAAAAGAAAATTGGGCAAAAAGCAATCGTTGCAAATCATTTGAAGATTACAATAAAAAAAAAAAGTCCAAAATTGGTTCATAATAGAGGGCTGTAGGTGGTTTTAAACATTTTTTTTTCGTTTGGCCCCAGTGTGCGATGCCTCGACAATTACATAATCACATTCACTCGTACGCACGCTACATTTTTGGTGCATGTCTGTGTCTCTTTTTCTTGCTTACCATTGGTCGTTTTTAAAACGCATAAAAATTACAGTTATACGAGGATCCCATTAAGAACACGAATTGGTTTCAGAATAGGGGCGTCGACAGTGACGTGCAAAAATTGTGAAGTAAATTTTGCCACGTCACAAAGTGTACTGTCTTTTACGCATGCGTAACTTTAGATGAACTACTAACTGAAAAGAAGTGTATATTGAACATAATATGTAAGTCATCGAGTAAAGTATCTTAATTCTTAAAGTGATATGTTCACAAGAATATCGTACTAACGCTTTAACATCAAAACATAAGGCGAACAAGCAAATAATTTGACATGGTTACAAAACGTATGCAAAGGTTAAGCAAAAGCTTTAGATATAAGCTCACGAGTTGTGTTTAAGAGTTAAAGTTAAAAAAGACACCAGTGCAGTCAGTTCTTTATACCTATGGGTACATGTCAATCATGCATTTGTACAATTGTGACAAAATACACCAGTTAATTTTTTAGAAAATACGCCATGGGAGTTTTAACAGCACAATTTTTCCAGCTAATCAAGCTAAGGCCACCTAAGATATAAGTATAGAGTTAACAAATATACTTATCTTCCAGTAGAAGCAAAGAGATATGTAAACTCTGCAGTAAAAAAGAATATTAAAAATACCAGATGGCTGGGTATGCCCTGGGTAAAGAACACAATATACGCTGGAAAAATTTTCCAACATAATTTTTGTTAGCCACTCAGGAAGAGTCCACCTAATTTGTTTTATTGCACGGGAAGTATATATTTTTGAGGGAGCCATTGACGAGCAGTAGAAAAGTCCCAATCCTGCTACAAATGGCACTTCTGTACGAAATTTTTTTTATTTTTTATCTATAAGACTAGGTTGCGGCACTTATGTTATTTGGATTTAATTTCTCTTATTATATTGGATTGTCAGAGGAGGACGTCTCGTTGACGGAGCGACCAGCACTTAGGGCCAAGCAGGCTTGGATCAGCCCTATTTCTCCTCTCTTTCTCGATTGCTCTCACGGTACTTCGGGTGCTGACGCTCTCTCTCTTCCACACACTCTCATCGCGTTTTCCCAGCGTGCAGCTCGACCCNTACGAAATTTTTTTTATTTTTTATCTATAAGACTAGGTTGCGGCACTTATGTTATTTGGATTTAATTTCTCTTATTATATTACAATATAACTCGTAATCAAAAGTAAAGATCACAAAAATATTCTAGGTATATACGAATCATGACATTTCCAAGCATTTATGAAAATTGCGGCAGATATTTTCTTACGCACTTCAGGATCATATCGTAGCTATCATACCATTATGCTAACATGATAACATAAAAGTGTTACTTTTTCTAAAAAGTTGTGCGTGCGTAGCATGCCTTGGCCAGCAGTTGTGCACAGCATGTGTGTATATGCGCGTGCGCATATATGCTTAGCTGCTTGTAGTCGGATAAGATATATCATATCTATGTATTTTGGCTGGCCGCACTTCGCGTTAACCTAGCACTGCTCAGTAGAAAAAACAGAAAATGGTATTTGTATATATATGTATAGGCATGACACAAAAAGCTTTACGCTTTAAACATTTTCACTGCCAAAGCAGAAAGTCCAATCCTCGTATAAAATATTTTTACATCAAAAAACAAAAACCCTAATCTGGCAGTAAAAGCAAGGAAAGATGTATATTCCTCAAAACAGGTACGTTAAAATATCAAACGACTCATAGACCTCGAATACTTCGATCTTATAACATTGGGAAAGGTATTATTATATCAGAAGTACTAACTAACAGTTTGGATTAGTGAGTACTTCAGATATAATAATGACACATGCGTTATTATAAAGTTATTTAAAAAAATTTAAATTCAAAACTCTACATAAGACTAAGTAGTACCAGCATGCCATCTGTTAGATGACTGTGAAAAATTCGTAAAAGATTTTCAAAATAAAAATAACCGTACACTCATCATAAAAGATGTTTCAAGATTCATTCAATTAAATTATAGTCGTCCTCCATATAAACACAAAATATGAAATCAATAATGAGACAGAAAAGTTATAAGACTCTTGTATTTTATTGTTTGTTGTTTTGTGTATTTATAGTCAATAAACTATTTTGGCCTGATAAAGCTGGTAAGACCTGAGCGAGCTAAACGTCACCTTATTTAAAGTAAGTGCTGTCTACTTATTGTCCTTGAGCGATTGTTGATAAATTTTCTTATTATGTAATGTAAAGTTACATCATCATAACAGTCGCTAAATAGTCGTATAATCGATAATGAGACAGTATACGAAGTGGTAATTTGAGGACAACTTTATTACAATAATTAACGAAACTGCCAATATTTCGACGTCATGCTAACACTATCCTTAGAGCAACTACTAACAATGTACAAAGAAATAAATGATAAACTTAAAAATAACAAATATCGAAATATAAAAACTATGTCTTAATACCAATGCAAATGTTAGGACACAACCTAACACTGTAAGCAGAGCGACAAAAACTTACTGTATAATTACAAAATTTATAAGAGTAATTTTTTAGTAAAAATGTTTTTTTTTTTCTTTAAAAGGTAACATCATAGAATGAACGTAGGTAAAAAGCAAAAAAGTGTATATAATAAAGTAAACAGAAAATTAAACTAATTATCACAAAGTAGTGTGTACATAAAAATTAGACAAAATATTCGAGGACGTTAAAAAACCAAGAAACATGTAAGACTGTATTTGACGTATACGACTTATATGGCACGTAAGAAACGTATTAAAATGTATAATGTACATATAAAAAGTTAATGAGGAGTAATTACGACTAATTATTTTGTTTAATATCTCATAAGAAATTTTTATAAGTAACAGTTAATTTACTAGGGTCTAGGTGTCTATTTACTTTGTTTTTATAAACAGAAATGTATACTATTTTAGAAAATAAGCGTTTAAACTTTTTCTTTTCCTGGTCCAAAATTGTAAAATTTTCAATATCAACAGTGTGTTTAAATTGAAGTAGATGGAGAGCAATGGCAGAGTCATTATCTTGTTTTTTAACCATCCGTAAATGCTCATTTATACGAATGTCATAAAGTCTCTTACTTTGACCCACATAGTAAATACCACGTTTACAAAAAATTAAGTAACTCATGGCCCACTTTTAAAGTGTAGGAATTTTATCTCTACCCGATCTTATAATATCAGTAAATTTACATAAATTATAAGAAGTTATCTTAATGTTAGATTCAGAAAAAATCTCACGTAAACAACTTTCTTATTGTCCGAAGTACGGGAGTACAATAAATGGAGTTCTAGAACTGGAGTTACGTTTTCCGGAAAAGTAACGGACCCCATCAAGTGTTGTGTTTTAAACATACTATTTAGTGTATTAAGTTAGCTAATTCTCGCTTTGATATATTTTTCAACAAAATAACATGGGTATGCAGTATCTTAGTATATACGAATCATGACGTTTCACAGCGTTTGTAAGAATTTGTAAGACATTAGCAATCCAGATAGCTCTTCTTTAGCTTCCTTCAATGTCGTCTCTTTGTATACCGACTTAATTTTCAATTAAATGAAAACTTGTTCGAACAAAAAATTGGTCTCGTTTATAAATTTTTTAGCCATTGACAAAAAAGAATTCCTTGGAATTTTTAATTTTTTCATTAATTCTCATTATGTTAGTTTAAACAACCAAGTATATAGACAGAAATGTGGATAGAGAGAAATGTGGAACCCCAATGAATGGTTATTCTTCTCCATGAATAGCTAAATTTGTTTTAGAATCTTTGGAGTCAATTATCATTTCACAATGTGTAAATTTCATATTGGCGTATGTACGCTGTGTAGATAATTGTTATTATTTTTTTGATTATAAAAACATCACATATTGATCAAACTTTAAATTTGTTAAACAAATATAATTCGTTCTCACAGTTAACATAAAAGAGAGAAACTAATAACTCCATTCTATTCTGAGACATATTAATCACACGTATTTCTGACACTCGATGTGTAATAGACTTACACATGAAACCATCTCCCTCTGGACGCTTGTAAAATTTTTTTTCGCATTATCGTGTTTGCCAAAAAAAAAAGTAATTATTCTTTAATTGATGCAGTTTTTAAGCTGGCAGATCCTAAATTTATGTCAAAAAACATCCAGGAGCTTAGAAGGATCCTTGCTGATAATGCATACCCCTGTTGTTCAGTTGAAAAATATTTCAAAGCAAGAATTAGCTAACTTAATACACTAAATAGTAATTTCAAAGCACAACACTTGATGGGGTCCGTTACTTTTCCAAAAAACGTAACTCCAGTCCTAGAACTCCATTTATTGTACTCCCGTTTTTCGGGCGCTTAAAAAGTTGTTTACGTAAGATTTTTTCTGTACCTAACATTAAGATAACTTCTTATAATTTATGTAAATTTACTGATATTATAAGATCGGGTAGAGATAAAATTCCTACACTTTAAAAGTGGGCCATGAGTTACTTAATTTTTTGTAAACGTGGTATTTACTATGTGGGTCAAAGTAAGAGACTTTATGACATTCGTATAAATGAGCATTTACGGATGGTTAAAAAACAAGATAATGACTCTGCCATTGCTCTCCATTCACTTCAATTTAAACACACTGTTGATATTGAAAATTTTACAATTTTGGACCAGGAAAAGAAAAAGTTTAAACGCTTATTTTCTAAAATAGTATACATTTCTGTTTATAAAAACAAAGTAAATAGACACCTAGACCCTAGTAAATTAACTGTTACTTATAAAAATTTCTTATGAGATATTAAACAAAATAATTAGTCGTAATTACTCCTCATTAACTTTTTATATGTACATTATACATTTTAATACGTTTCTTACGTGCCATATAAGTCGTATACGTCAAATACAGTTTTACATGTTTCTTGGATTTTTAACGTCCTCGAATATTTTGTCTAATTTTTATGTACACACTACTTTGTGATAATTAGTTTAATTTTCTGTTTACTTTATTATATACACTTTTTTGCTTTTTACCTACGTTCATTCTATGATGTTACCTTTTAAAGAAAAAAAAAAACATTTTTACTAAAAAATTACTCTTATAAATTTTGTAATTATACAGTAAGTTTTTGTCGCTCTGCTTACAGTGTTAGGTTGTGTCCTAACATTTGCATTGGTATTAAGACATAGTTTTTATATTTTGATATTTATTATTTTTGATGTTGTTCTTTATTTCTTTAAACACTGTTATAAGTTGCCCTGAAAATGGCGTCAACATGAGGTTAAAATATTGGCAGTTTTGTTAATAATTAAAATCATAAAGTCTCATACTTGATTAGACGACTATTGAGCGAGTGCTTCGATGATGTACCTTTACATTACATAATAAGAAAATTGATCAACGATCGCACAAGGACAAAAAGTAGCCAGCACTTACTTTTCATAAGGCGACGTTTAGCAGGCCTAGGTTTTACGAGCCTCATCAGGCCAAAACAGTTTATTCAGTATAAATACATAAATTAACAAACAATAAAATACAAAAGTCTTATAATACAAGGAAAATAAAAAAACAATTATCACAATGTAAAAATTATTACCGACAAATTGGTGTCACTGAAAAAGGTACGAGTGCAAATTTACTCTCGTGAACCCTACATCTAAATCGAGTAATGGTCTAACGATATCTGCACTTTGCACAGTGACTGGCATCACCACAGCAATAAGAAATATCAGACCGCTTGATGCCTATCGATATTTGACAAATCTCGCCAGAGAGGTGAATACACTCTAATACACTTATCAATGTCTTCTTTCGTATTAAAACTATTTCTATTTAAATAATTATAAATTATGTCCAATAACAAATTTTTTGTTGTTGTTAGGTTTTTTATCCCATACAATTACAGAGTTATTGTTAAAATTGTGTCTAAGATTACTAACATGCTTAGACACAACTGCGTTATTTTTATATAATTTAAAATGTGTATTCATTCGATGTTCAAAGCTCGTTTCATTTGTTCAACATAACTAGTGGGACAATTGCCCTGAAAAAACTTACAGACAACTTTCATCGTCTTCTGCTTAGACATTTTATCTTTACCTGATTTGATAATACAACTAAGAATGACCTAAGGCTATTATTACTTTTTTCTAAATTGATGATTCATTAACAAAGGAAATAGGTATGAAGAGTTTTGGAACATGATCATACGGATATGGAAAAAATGCATTGCGAAAAGGTTTATCAGATAAAGCAGAGATACGGTATGTGTTGTGTTTATTGATGAACGAAGTTAGGTAGTCACTATCGAGGAGTAACTGTCTTACAATATTAATATTTTCACTGTGAAAAATATGATGCAATATGAGATTATTCTGGTCTACCAAATTGTATACAACATTCTTTTTAATGCAAGAGGATAATTTGAAAAAATGGTCAAGTTACGAAAAGAGGACGGTTTTTTTATGAACCAATTTGTAATAATCCAGGAATTTCATACTAATTATGTTATCTATATAAAACTCTAGCTGATATTATGTTAAAGTTTATGTGTGAATGTTAAGTTGCCGTAATAGCTATTGAAAACCTAAAATACAGTAGCAGTATCGTTCTTATGGATGCACATTATCCCCTTATCAACGTAGCGCTAATAAAAAAAAAGCATACAATTGTTTTGGTTTTTAAAAAATGAAAGGCAACTTCATTGACAATTTGTCCTTACATGATCTGCAAAACAGGAGAACCCACAGGTGTACCAAACATTTGTCGATGAGTAGTGCTATTGAATTCAAAAAGAGTATTATCAAACAAAAATTTTTTACAATCCTTAAGTATGTCAAGTGAAATCTCACTTTGATTCTGTATATGTTGCTGTCTACTATCGAGACTTTTTAATACGAGCTCGCACAGAGTGTTAGAAAAAATAAATAGAGCGTACGGACTCCAAAAAATACACATAAATAACTGTCCTCTTGGACCTATTATTTCTGTTGTCAATAGTCCTACACACTTCTTGGCAAAAATGTTTACAGTAGCCTTAAAACTGACTTTTTACCAGCAGATTCACATATTGACAGTACTTTTGGATTAAGAAATAAAATTAAAAATGTTACTATTCCGTCTTATTTTACTTTAAAGTCTTTTAACGTGGCATCGTTGCTTACTAATATTTCGTGCAAACTCGAATTAGAAAGTCTAAATAGGACACAGCAACATCTACAGAGTAAAAGTTAAATTCCGCTTGACATACATAGAGAGTGTACAAAATTTTTCTTTGATATTACCTTTTTTAAATTAAATGGCACTACCTATCGACAAATATTCGATATACCCATGGGTTCTCCCGTTCCTTCTATGTTTGCTGATCTTATTACAACTGAGTGTGAATAAAGTTGCCTTTTATCATTGAATAATAAATACAATTGTATGCCCCTTGTTTCTTATTGCTACGTTTATCACAAAATACTATGCATCCTTAAGGACGTTTATCGCACATAGCGTTTTCTCTACGATCTTCCTAAAATGTCAACAAGATGCTTGTAATATTGTGAAAAAGTAACATGTAAGACCTAATATCGTTTCGCAACACCATTTTTTAAATACCTAATGTTTAAAAAACTTTAACTAAATACGTAACCTAATGGAGGAGTCACATAAAAATGGAATTTATAAGAAAATAGTATGTAGAATTTTTAGAATTTTTATTTGCATGAAGAAATACCATAGTTCTTGTCTTATTCTTAATTTTTGGAGAGATAGACAAGTTTCTTTTGCAGTTAAATAAAAAAAAACAGTGTCAGACCTCAATCTCTACGTATACAAATGCGTTCAAAATAGTTGGCGGCACTACCGCATGCTCACTCCCTCCTCACTGTACTCTCTACATCTCTCCTCTAACTGTAATGAGCGTCCTTAAGAATAATATTAATATCATAATAAAGATTCCTTATGTCTACCACAGTAACTTGACACTTACACAGAAACTTCATCATGATGACAGCATTAATTTTCTAGATACTACATTAAAAATACCAATTTTAAATAAAGTTTTAATAGCATAAGGTCACATAATGATCCCGTCCTTCCATTAATTCATGAACCTCTTACTATTATCATCAAATTAGGTAAAGATAAAATGTCTAGGCAGAAGACGACAAAGGTCGTATGTAAGTCTTTTTAGGGCGATTGTCCCACTAGTTATGTTGAGCAAACGAAGCGAGCTTCAAAACGTCATATTTATAAACATTTTAAAGAATAAAAAAATCATGCAGTTGTGTCTAAGCATAAAAGTAATTTTAGCCAAAATTTTAACTAGAACTCTGTAATTGTATGTGACAAAAATCCTATCAACAAAAAAAGGAAATTCTTATTAGACATAGTTTACAATTATTTAAATATAAATACTTTCAATAAGACAGAAGACGTTAACGGGCTTAGTAGAGTGTATTCACCTTTGTGGCTAGTATTGTTAAATATTGATAGGCACCGAGCGGTTCGATATCTGTTATTGTTGTGGTGTCACCAGTCACTGTGCATAGTGCAGATATAGTCAGACCGTTACTCGATGTAGACGTAAAGTTGACGAGAGTGAATTTGCACTCGTATCTTTTTCAGCGACACCAATTTGTCGATAATAATTTTAAAATTGTGATAATTATTCATTTATTTCGTTGGGGTTATAAAATTGTTGTATTTTGTTGTTTTGTTGTTTTGAGTGTTCATAAGTAATGGGCTAATTTGGCCTGACTGGCAGAATCTAAGCCAGTGAAACGTCACCCTCTTTTAAGTTGGTGGTGTCTATTTGTTGTTCTTGAGCAATCGTTAGTAAATTTATTTATTTTGAGATTTCTTTAGTTTAAGCATTCATACTACGACCGAAAAACTGCTACAGTTTTCAGATTTATGACATAAAATCTGTAACATTCCAAGTAAGAAATAAAAATCTTCTGTATGAAAGAGAACAAGGAAAATGATTGAACTCTGAGTAATTGCAATCAAATTATTTGACATAATAAACGCAGTTTATCTTATTACCTTTATCACTGTCATAATTCTGTTACATTTTTTACATCTTAAGACAATCAAAGTAACGTCGTCATCAAAATGATACCTTTATAATTATTTGATGAAAATCAATAACCACTTTAAAAATGAGATTTTTCTAAATGTTAAAGCAGAAAGAGCTAAATAATGACTATAAAACAATAAACTTCGTTGATGTTACTATCTGAGTTTAAAGAAAAAAAAAACTAAAACTGGTAATTACGACATGACTGTTTTACCTTTTACCTTTTTTTAACTTTAGAGCTTAAAATCTTTAAAGAACTAAATTTTGCACTAGAATTACATGTATTATCATAAAAACGATAATTTTTTCTTGCATTTGAAACATACTAATGTTTAACAAGCACGTTTGAGTAATTTTTTGTTATTGACTTGGGGAGAAGTGACTTGGATACGTCCATATGTAATAGTTATAAGAAATGACGTTGTTTTAATACACAAGCTAATAATAATTATAGTTTTACTTTGAAGACAATGTCATAAATACCATGCGTAATCATAAGCTATGTGCCATATTTTAACTTTAAATTTTATTTCAAAGTTATATTTATCATTCTCTTTGGAAGAAACACGGAGTTACAAAAATCATTTTAGTATTTTTTTCTAGAATGCTTTAGACTATCACAATTTGTGCAACGAATTGTTAGTATTGTAAAATAATGACATGTTATTCATTTAATGTGAATTATTAAATATCCATTACAATAATAATTTAAATGTTACTCACATGATCTACTAAGAAATTACTAGCTTCTTCGATATTTATATTGTCTCTTGCTGATGTTTCAAACCATCCAATAAAATTATTTTCTTTACAATAGTCATTTAATTTATTAGGTAATGTCACAAGTCCTTCTTTTGGTTGATCACATTTGTTAGCCAGTAGAACACATGGAATTGGTAGACCATTAGGCAGTACAACTTTTTGATCCAAGTCGTGTTTCCATTTTAATACTGCATCAAATGTTGAACTTCTTGTAACATCAAATACGATAAATGCACCAACTGCTTCTTTGTAATAAACTCTAGTCATGTTTCCAAATCTTTCCTGACCTGTAACGATAAATTTCAAATTTTTTCTAATCTTAAAAATCAACCATAATTTATAAAAGATTGGAGTCTCAGGCTTATGCCCTTGCTTGCTAGTAAAATAGTAGTTTTCCTACGAGTTTGAAAAGTCTCTGTTCGCGAACTGAGAGGTTTACGGCCTGCGCCGAAGGCAAGGGATGTAACGAGGTTCGTAAAGGAGACTTTTCGAACAAGTTCCGGAAAACTGTTTTTTCGCCTGAGGAAGTACCAGCCTTCCAAAATCACCTGAGGGTGGAAAAAGTATTTTTATACAGTATGATGAAAGAGATGTTATCTTGAAAACAATACCCAAGTATTTACAAATTAAAACATATGAAACAAGATGTACCTAATCACACTGCATGTAAAATAAACTTTTAGTTAATAATTAAAACCAATTACTGTTCTATAAAAACAATACTATACCAATTTTTTAAGAATTTAGCCACAGTTCTTCGGAAGTGTATAGAATTATGTCTGTAATTATTTTAACTATTTTTTTTTTTACTGGGTTAGCATGACAGCTTGCTGGCCTAGTCACCAGGGCCACCCGCTGACTATCTATGTGTGGGAATGTATCGCCACACCCATTTTCAAATTCTATACTTAAATCATACGTAATCCATGGACAAAGTGTGAGTATCTCCAGTGGAACACATTACCAGTTAAGGTGACACTCTCTGCACCAATGGTGCATCAGGTCCACTCGCCACTGTGAAGCCTTCCCCTGGATGAGACTCCATATTTCAGGATGTCCACTTCTAACTAGTTATGCTCTTTACCAAAGCACCGGATCTAGGCTAATTGGCATACCTAGAGAATCCCTATGTTTCAGGGATCACTCTTCACCGATAAGGCCGACGATCCCTGCCAGGCACATCCGATCCACTAATGCCTTTCTATAGCCCTTACACTGTTTCGCATTCATTCAGGCCTGAAGATCTCTGGGGCAAGGAAAAAACCCTGGAATTACTCTGAAGGAAAATTTAACGGAAAAACCTGCCTCAAAACAACTGGGGTTGCGTAGGAAATTTTTTTGATGAAGACAGTATTTAAAAAAATCTGTATTTCTCGGGATTCGTAGCCATGACCACTAAAACAGTGTTGTATTAGTTACAAGCACGCTTACCACCGAGCCAACACCGCTCTGTGTTAACTAGTCATGTTCAGTAGAAATTTTTTCGAGCCACAAGCGACGGGAATCATGTATAAATTAACTTTTCCTGACAGTCAAACTGTCAGCTATAGATAATGGAGTAACATTATTCTTTTGGTGATTGACAGTGGGAAGCAATAAGCTATATTGAGGAATCAAAGTCATTTGATTTAATATAAATAGAAGCAACAGTCGTTTTATTACAAGAAAAATTGTATAATAATGAGAATTTATTTACTTGATTATTTACTTGCAGATGCTCTTACAGCAATCTTATGTTTGCATGAAAATTTTTTTTTCCAGTTTTTTTTCGAGAAGAACTTTTTTTTACCACGAATTATCTTGATGGAGATCTCGGCGTTTTATTTTAATCATTTTCTTGGAATACAACGAATCTCTAGAAGGTAATGTGAGTGTATGTTGGCAGTTGAGTCCAACAGTTAAAGGCGATCAAAATCTGTTAAGCAAAAAAGTTACAGCAACTAATAAACCATGTGCTGGACCTAACGTTAAAGATGCTGTAGAGTCGATACAAAGTAAAATATCATACAGTATCAAAGGCCCAGAAATTGACCAACTAGCTGCCCTACAGGCTACTGTAAAAAGAATGTTTTTCTGAAGAGCGTTCATGCGAATAAAGACAAAGAAGGCTGTGATGCTGATTTTGACAACATTTGAAAGTGATGTTACAATAAGCATTAGGTATATTACAAAGGTATTTACTCTATACAATGTTTTTATTGCTTTATTTATTTAATACACCATTATTGTTGCTTAAATCCACAATTCATATGTGCTTAAATGCACCATTATGATTGCTTGAATGCACAATTATATTTGTTTTAATGCACCATTGACTATCACTTAAATGCACAATTACGTTTGTTTAATTGCTTCTTTGAAGTTTACTTTTGTTTAAGTAGTCATTCGTTTATACTTGCCTGTATGCTAATTATTGTCATACATCTGAAAGATGTGCATTGTTTGATTTTAATTTATCTTTGTTGTTTGTTTAAGCTCTTGTAACAATTTTGATTGTTCACGTAAAACTGTACAGTTTAATTATTTTCTTGATTGATTCTGTGAACTCTAGCAATTCATGCATATTCTTTTTATTTCTTTGCTTATTTTTAGCACCAGCAGCTTCGTCTTTGAGTTTTCAGTAATCAGAGCTCTTCATCGTTTGAACATTCATATGCAAAAGAAAAAAATCGTAAGAAGAGATGGTTTTCAAATCCTCCCGAACCTTTTTAATCTTCCTTTACTTTGCATGAGGCACTGCCGTAAATTAACGCAGAATCTATCAAGATTCATTTTACCATACTTCTATTCTAGATTGCGAACTTAGAAAAAACATGGCACTACAAATTAAAAAAAGAAAAAGATTGAAATTTGTCTAAATAACTTTGAATTAGTTGTAAAATTTCTAAACTTTCAATAAACAAGTAAATATTTATTATAACACAGAAAAACTGTAACTGACTGTAACTGAAATAAAGTGTTTTCTCAGTTTTAAAAAAAATTGTTTTTAAAACGAAGCAAAAATTTATTTAATGAATAACATATTTTAAAATCCTTTTTTCAACTAACAAAACTTATCTGTAAAAAAAAACATTTTTAAAAACATTTAATTACAAAGCGCGCCATAGAAAAAAGTAATCGAACATCTTAGATTGGGACCACTTACAACATAGTGGGTAAGGTACACTTCAATTGTGTGCAGAAGATTGCAGGCTGAGATCTTGAGTGTAAGAGTTTTACTTTTCTTGAAGAAAATTTTCTTAAGTAAAAAAAAACAAAATTTAATAAAATTAAGAATGTTTGCTGAGCTGCAGTGGCATGGTTGAATGGTAATAGGTCCAACACAGGGTGATGTGGTGTGAGGATGTGGGAAAAAAACTACTTTAGTTACATATTTTCTCAAGGTTATCATTCTGAAATTGTTAGCTTACCCTATAGTTATGATACTCTAGCTCATGGCGACCAATAAAAGTATAATTTTTATCCCAAGGATAAAGATTTAGAGAATCAGTTAGAGAAAAAAAATAAAATTCAATAAAATTAAAAATTCTTGCTGAGCTTTAGTGGCATGGTGCAGTGTTAATGAGTCCAACTCACAGTGGAGTGGTGTGAAGAGTTAG
>NW_019384218.1:960047-969028 GCF_000648655.2 Copidosoma floridanum
CATCATCATCATCATCATCATCATCATCATCATCATCATCATCATCATCATCATCATCATCATCATCATCATCATCATCATCATCATCATCATCATCATCATCATCATCATCATCATCATCATCATCATCATCATCATCATCATCATCATCATCATCATCATCATCATCATCATCATCATCATCATCATCATCATCATCATCATCATCATCATCATCATCATCATCATCATCATCATCATCATCATCATCATCATCATCATCATCATCATCATCATCATCATCATCATCATCATCATCATCATCATCATCATCATCATCATCATCATCATCATCATCATCATCATCATCATCATCATCATCATCATCATCATCATCATCATCATCATCATCATCATCATCATCATCATCATCATCATCATCATCATCATCATCATCATCATCATCATCATCATCATCATCATCATCATCATCATCATCATCATCATCATCATCATCATCATCATCATCATCATCATCATCATCATCATCATCATCATCATCATCATCATCATCATCATCATCATCATCATCATCATCATCATCATCATCATCATCATCATCATCATCATCATCATCATCATCATCATCATCATCATCATCATCATCATCATCATCATCATCATCATCATCATCATCATCATCATCATCATCATCATCATCATCATCATCATCATCATCATCATCATCATCATCATCATCATCATCATCATCATCATCATCATCATCATCATCATCATCATCATCATCATCATCATCATCATCATCATCATCATCATCATCATCATCATCATCATCATCATCATCATCATCATCATCATCATCATCATCATCATCATCATCATCATCATCATCATCATCATCATCATCATCATCATCATCATCATCATCATCATCATCATCATCATCATCATCATTATTATCATCATCATCATCATTATTATTATTATCATCATCATCATCACCATTGTTATAGTCAATATTCATATCATCATCATAATCACTATCATCATTATTATCATTATTATCATTATCTTTATTATCAATATCATTATTATTATCATCATCATTATCATCATCATCATTCTCATCTACATCATTATCATTATCATTACTATTATTATCATCATTATCATTATCATCATCATCATTATTATCATCATTATTAGTATGATTATCATTATCATTGTTATCATTATTATTACTATCATTATTATTATTATTGTTATTGTTATTATTATTATTATTATTATTATTATTATTATTTTGTCATAAATCTTACTATAGTTATTACAATCATTATAGTTATTGTTTTTATTATTATACTATTACCGTTATAATTATTACGACTAATATTAAAGTAATGCGTTATTATTGCAACAGCCCCCCTTACTACTGTTAAAGTATTATTAGTAATTAGTATTTTACTTATTTATTTCTTCTCTATCCGAGGTCGTCCCGGATGCTGCAATGCACGATAGAAGGACTCATTAACCCCTTACCTGTGTGTAACTAACAGTCAGCTTATAAATGCTGATTTATCACTACGATGTTCTTAGCGACATAAGCTTAACACCCACTAAACTGGCCAGACTTATCTCCTGGGACACCTGGATGGGAAGACGCTTTCGCATTAATACTTCGATCCAGGACCACGAGGTGTTGACCATTGACGTAGCCTCCTATCAGAGTGTCATTACCGTCGTGATGTTGCCTTCTCTTTATTTCGTCTGGTCGTCTGCTTATTTGCGAAAACATCGATTCCCATTGCTTCCCCTTTCTGATATTTTGGGTAAGTCAGCACAGCTTGTGGCGGCAATGGTCATCTAACTTTCATTCTTTTAAGCTCTATCTCCATCTAGGAAGTACGTTACTTTTAGCCTCTTTTAGTGCCTTTCTAAATGCTAGACAGCTCCAGCTACCTGCTTCGTGTTCGGCACCGTCTGTTCCACAAGCAAGACATCAGGCCTCCTTCTTGCAATCTCTCTGACGGTGATTGCTGCTGACATATTAAAAGTATCGCTTCAACCGTTCTTTCTTGTTGCAGTTCTTGGCTAAGTGTCTATACCCCAGACACTGATAGCATCTGAGGACTTCAATCAGTCTTCTCACTTGGCAGTTTGTAAAGCCTATTAACAGCCTCTTCATTTTTTCTATACGTCTGGAATCAGTCTCTCCAGTATTTTTCAAAGCAAACTTTTACCCCCTTCTATTTGCTTTTAGTAGCATCACTGTTTTTATCTGTGGCAAACAATCAGGGATTAAACTTAGTGTGAGTTCGACACTAGCCTTGTCAGTAATTTGATCCAGATCCCAGACTCCAAGAGCCACACCTTTTTTATTTGTTGTAACAGATCCTATTTCTCTAATGGTTGTAACTACACTTCTAACCAGGGCCATTTTGTCCTCTATTCTTTTAACTTTAAGAAAAAGGTCTTCCTTCTAAGTCGTAGTGACTTCTTTAACTGTGACATTGTTCTCTTTCAACTTAAAATCAGCCCTCACCTTTTTTAGGACCTTGGCAAAACTCTGCTCTTCCAGAACCTTAACGAGAAGTTTTTCCTCTGTTTCTTGGCATTATCACGTCTTTCGCCGTCACCATCATTAATTCCAATTTTGGGGATAAGCTCTTCATTTTCCTTGGTCTTTTTCCCTTTTTTGAAATAAGGGTTAGGGGTCTCTTTCGGAGCTTTTAGGCTCCAGGTCCGCTTGCATATCAGCACGCTTTTCTACGAATCGAGATTGGATAGAGCGTGTGATTCTTTACCTTTCTTCTGATTTGTACGTCTTGTACATCAGATCATCATTGCATTGTTTTAACAGGTTTTCAATATTTTTTTTAGTCTCTCAACAGCTATTACTTGAATTATACAGAAGGTTCAACACCGTAAGCTCTAATTCTAAGTTCCTTGTAAATTTCAGATCCATCTTGGTGTTATTGCTGAAAAAACTGGCAGTACTGATGTCAATTGCTCTGCTTTCAGTACTCATTATCCTGTCACGTCCACGCCTGGGCAGAAATATAAAGCTCTTTTGTGAGTATTTCTTAGCAGAGGTCATCTCCTCGCTTTTATTCTGGATAACTTTGTGGCCTCTTTCAGAATCCGTAAGGCTAACACCAGTTACCTGGGCTTTTTACCAGGTTGAAACTGGTGGTGGACTTTTCTCGAAGAGGTAGTACTAACCACCTTTGGTACTAAGTTTTCATTAGCATCACCCATTGAAGGTTTTCGTTGGCTATGTACCCTAGATTCTTCTACGAGGTCTTTTCCTTGGCATTTTGGTCCACGGAAACTATTTAACTCCGTTCAAATCACCCACGGGCAGAAACTCTGACCACTGCCACGTTTTAGAACCATACACCCGTGGAAAGTTTGCCTCCATTCACCACCCGGAGGACGCACCTCAAGGCTGACTGCCTTAGCCCAGGAATCATTATTATTATTGTTATTATTGTTATGATAATTATTATCATTATTACTATTAATAACATTATGATTACCATTTTTATTATTGTTACTATTATTTTTATAAGCATCATTATTATTATCAGTCATGGCTGGGAAACATCCAGTTTGAGAAAGCAGAACTCGTTGGTTCCGAGACGACTGTTAAGAATTTTACCTGTAAAAACACATGTGGTTTGAGATAATTTTTATTGAACTAATTAAATTTTATTAGTAAGCAAATCTTAAATAATATTTGATTAAATATCTGTTAGAAAGTTCAGTTTATTACCCTCAAGTACAACTTAAGTAATATGGGCCATATCTGCTTCTCTAGAACAAGGGGTTTCCCTTCTATCATCACGGTTACAGGCCACAGTAGTTATTAATTTGAGTAAACTTACCTTAAAAATTGAAAATAAGGAACTATTGAGACTGAAATTCTGATCTTAAAGTGACCTTTTCCATATTTTCTTGTGTTCTAAAGCAAAAAACCTTCAAGCTGAACATAGTAAGGAGGACACTTTCATGCCAAAGAGAAAGAATCATTTTTAATGATAGTAGAGATAAAATTTCTCATAGCTAAGCAGCAGTATTCTTACCACAGCTTACCAGCTACTCTTTAATGGGAAAAGTCTAGTTATGTCATTGCAGCTATAGAAGAAATGGCCAGTATTTGAGCACGATTATATTGTGTAAAAGCTACCATGTAGGTATGTTTTGATATTATTGTGAAAAATGCTTCAAAATGTATGTGATAAGTTATTCTACGTTGCAGTTTACTATGCAAGTGTAAGTTTAAAACTTTTCTTGAAACTGAAAACGTGCATGAAGTGGTAATATAGCAGATGTGCTTTTTTCCTTGTAACTCAGTTTTATTTACCATACACTTGTGGATTACACATGCTAACTGTAGTTATTTCTGTATTTTATAGTACATGTAATAATATCAATCATTAAGTTATTGACTTTGTGTATGCTGAGACCTCGAGCAGCTCAATATCCTTGTCTTTCATTGCCATTCTTTGATTCATTTATTGAGTAAGCTGTAACAGGGGGCCAAAAATCTTATGTGTCTTAAGGTAATAAGTGCTCTTGAAAAGAAGGTACCCAAGAAGTACAAAAAATCAGCTGTTTGGCCTTTACTATTTCAGAGGGCTTTCAGTAGTCACAGTCGTGGTCCAAGATCGCAGCTGTAAGATAATAGTTAACTACTGTTGTATTCCCTTGCGTGAACTGCATCAAATACTTATGTCTGATTAATGGCATAGAATAGCCTTATTCAAGCAATCATGACAACTGTACGTATTTCTTGCTGAGATTGCCGCACTTGAATTGTTTATTCAATATTATATTTTCAGTCATAAGCTATTTTATCCAACACATTGTGAAAGCTCCTTTTAGCATTTTTTAGGGTGACATTCAATGGATATAAATATTAATTAAAAATTTTCTAGTACACCCAAACTGTGTAGCTTTAATGCGTTATTATTGCAACAGCCCCCCTTACTACTGTTAAAGTATTATTAGTAATTAGTATTTTACTTATTTATTTCTTCTCTATCCGAGGTCGTCCCGGATGCTGCAATGCACGATAGAAGGACTCATTAACCCCTTACCTGTGTGTAACTAACAGTCAGCTTATAAATGCTGATTTATCACTACGATGTTCTTAGCGACATAAGCTTAACACCCACTAAACTGGCCAGACTTATCTCCTGGGACACCTGGATGGGAAGACGCTTTCGCATTAATACTTCGATCCAGGACCACGAGGTGTTGACCATTGACGTAGCCTCCTATCAGAGTGTCATTACCGTCGTGATGTTGCCTTCTCTTTATTTCGTCTGGTCGTCTGCTTATTTGCGAAAACATCGATTCCCATTGCTTCCCCTTTCTGATATTTTGGGTAAGTCAGCACAGCTTGTGGCGGCAATGGTCATCTAACTTTCATTCTTTTAAGCTCTATCTCCATCTAGGAAGTACGTTACTTTTAGCCTCTTTTAGTGCCTTTCTAAATGCTAGACAGCTCCAGCTACCTGCTTCGTGTTCGGCACCGTCTGTTCCACAAGCAAGACATCAGGCCTCCTTCTTGCAATCTCTCTGACGGTGATTGCTGCTGACATATTAAAAGTATCGCTTCAACCGTTCTTTCTTGTTGCAGTTCTTGGCTAAGTGTCTATACCCCAGACACTGATAGCATCTGAGGACTTCAATCAGTCTTCTCACTTGGCAGTTTGTAAAGCCTATTAACAGCCTCTTCATTTTTTCTATACGTCTGGAATCAGTCTCTCCAGTATTTTTCAAAGCAAACTTTTACCCCCTTCTATTTGCTTTTAGTAGCATCACTGTTTTTATCTGTGGCAAACAATCAGGGATTAAACTTAGTGTGAGTTCGACACTAGCCTTGTCAGTAATTTGATCCAGATCCCAGACTCCAAGAGCCACACCTTTTTTATTTGTTGTAACAGATCCTATTTCTCTAATGGTTGTAACTACACTTCTAACCAGGGCCATTTTGTCCTCTATTCTTTTAACTTTAAGAAAAAGGTCTTCCTTCTAAGTCGTAGTGACTTCTTTAACTGTGACATTGTTCTCTTTCAACTTAAAATCAGCCCTCACCTTTTTTAGGACCTTGGCAAAACTCTGCTCTTCCAGAACCTTAACGAGAAGTTTTTCCTCTGTTTCTTGGCATTATCACGTCTTTCGCCGTCACCATCATTAATTCCAATTTTGGGGATAAGCTCTTCATTTTCCTTGGTCTTTTTCCCTTTTTTGAAATAAGGGTTAGGGGTCTCTTTCGGAGCTTTTAGGCTCCAGGTCCGCTTGCATATCAGCACGCTTTTCTACGAATCGAGATTGGATAGAGCGTGTGATTCTTTACCTTTCTTCTGATTTGTACGTCTTGTACATCAGATCATCATTGCATTGTTTTAACAGGTTTTCAATATTTTTTTTAGTCTCTCAACAGCTATTACTTGAATTATACAGAAGGTTCAACACCGTAAGCTCTAATTCTAAGTTCCTTGTAAATTTCAGATCCATCTTGGTGTTATTGCTGAAAAAACTGGCAGTACTGATGTCAATTGCTCTGCTTTCAGTACTCATTATCCTGTCACGTCCACGCCTGGGCAGAAATATAAAGCTCTTTTGTGAGTATTTCTTAGCAGAGGTCATCTCCTCGCTTTTATTCTGGATAACTTTGTGGCCTCTTTCAGAATCCGTAAGGCTAACACCAGTTACCTGGGCTTTTTACCAGGTTGAAACTGGTGGTGGACTTTTCTCGAAGAGGTAGTACTAACCACCTTTGGTACTAAGTTTTCATTAGCATCACCCATTGAAGGTTTTCGTTGGCTATGTACCCTAGATTCTTCTACGAGGTCTTTTCCTTGGCATTTTGGTCCACGGAAACTATTTAACTCCGTTCAAATCACCCACGGGCAGAAACTCTGACCACTGCCACGTTTTAGAACCATACACCCGTGGAAAGTTTGCCTCCATTCACCACCCGGAGGACGCACCTCAAGGCTGACTGCCTTAGCCCAGGAATCATTATTATTATTGTTATTATTGTTATGATAATTATTATCATTATTACTATTAATAACATTATGATTACCATTTTTATTATTGTTACTATTATTTTTATAAGCATCATTATTATTATCAGTCATGGCTGGGAAACATCCAGTTTGAGAAAGCAGAACTCGTTGGTTCCGAGACGACTGTTAAGAATTTTACCTGTAAAAACACATGTGGTTTGAGATAATTTTTATTGAACTAATTAAATTTTATTAGTAAGCAAATCTTAAATAATATTTGATTAAATATCTGTTAGAAAGTTCAGTTTATTACCCTCAAGTACAACTTAAGTAATATGGGCCATATCTGCTTCTCTAGAACAAGGGGTTTCCCTTCTATCATCACGGTTACAGGCCACAGTAGTTATTAATTTGAGTAAACTTACCTTAAAAATTGAAAATAAGGAACTATTGAGACTGAAATTCTGATCTTAAAGTGACCTTTTCCATATTTTCTTGTGTTCTAAAGCAAAAAACCTTCAAGCTGAACATAGTAAGGAGGACACTTTCATGCCAAAGAGAAAGAATCATTTTTAATGATAGTAGAGATAAAATTTCTCATAGCTAAGCAGCAGTATTCTTACCACAGCTTACCAGCTACTCTTTAATGGGAAAAGTCTAGTTATGTCATTGCAGCTATAGAAGAAATGGCCAGTATTTGAGCACGATTATATTGTGTAAAAGCTACCATGTAGGTATGTTTTGATATTATTGTGAAAAATGCTTCAAAATGTATGTGATAAGTTATTCTACGTTGCAGTTTACTATGCAAGTGTAAGTTTAAAACTTTTCTTGAAACTGAAAACGTGCATGAAGTGGTAATATAGCAGATGTGCTTTTTTCCTTGTAACTCAGTTTTATTTACCATACACTTGTGGATTACACATGCTAACTGTAGTTATTTCTGTATTTTATAGTACATGTAATAATATCAATCATTAAGTTATTGACTTTGTGTATGCTGAGACCTCGAGCAGCTCAATATCCTTGTCTTTCATTGCCATTCTTTGATTCATTTATTGAGTAAGCTGTAACAGGGGGCCAAAAATCTTATGTGTCTTAAGGTAATAAGTGCTCTTGAAAAGAAGGTACCCAAGAAGTACAAAAAATCAGCTGTTTGGCCTTTACTATTTCAGAGGGCTTTCAGTAGTCACAGTCGTGGTCCAAGATCGCAGCTGTAAGATAATAGTTAACTACTGTTGTATTCCCTTGCGTGAACTGCATCAAATACTTATGTCTGATTAATGGCATAGAATAGCCTTATTCAAGCAATCATGACAACTGTACGTATTTCTTGCTGAGATTGCCGCACTTGAATTGTTTATTCAATATTATATTTTCAGTCATAAGCTATTTTATCCAACACATTGTGAAAGCTCCTTTTAGCATTTTTTAGGGTGACATTCAATGGATATAAATATTAATTAAAAATTTTCTAGTACACCCAAACTGTGTAGCTTTCCCACCCCTTATGTGGTATCCAGAAGTTAACAAACAGTGATAGTTACAGGCATAATTAAAATATAGTTGTTGTTGGCGACATGGTTAAACCAAATAAAGTTCATTTTTTGATACAAAGCGAAGAAATTCGACCATTATATACTAAAATATAGTCAGAAAAAGTGACTACACACCTTAAAGTAAGGTTCAGTATCTCGACAGATAAAAAGAGTTAAGACCTTTGTCTCTTACTTGAAAGAGGAGAACTCTTCTAGCATTGAAATGCGTTCCACAGGCTGAAATACCTTCTGATATTGTAACAAGTATTAAGTCATAAATATTTCTATCACCAATTTCATAAAACAATAAAGAGAATATTGAAATGGCTTAAAATAAATAGTATATTTAAAGTTGAACAAATTGTAATAGTTGAAAAATTTTTTCGAAAATTTCAATTAGTCATTACCGTCGTGATGT
>NW_019384218.1:970377-990063 GCF_000648655.2 Copidosoma floridanum
TGGTGTGTGATTAGGAAAACGAAAAAAAAAAAAAAAAAAGGATATCAAAAGATAATCAATTTATTCATCTTGCAGGTAATAGTAATTTTTTTAAGAAGAAACATTTTAACGAAATCTGTGAAAGCACTTTATGGAATACCTATGTGTAGTATAATAATTGATGTGTAGGAAACAATAAAGAAATATTACGAGGTCAGATAAAATGTAACCTGCTTAGAACAATGCAGATTCGCAAGCGAAAAATGAAACAAATAGAGAATTGTACGACTGAATGCTCACTTTGCAGACTATTACCTTTCAAATCTATGGAAAAGTTTAAGAACTTTAACAGCATTGAATTACAACACAACGAAAAAGCAGTGACAAAATTGGTACTGTAAAACTCTGAACTCGATGTACATTGACTCTATAAATTGCAATATTCAACTTTACATGTACTACTGCCTGCGACATAGTTTTATCACATTTATTTAACAAATAGAAATAAAATTTTTTAATTAAATTTAGAAATGTCACCTAATCCAAAACAAGATTAATAATGGATCATGTCTTGTTTATAAATTGTTGAATCATCTTTTGTCAAAAGAGGTCGCATCTCTGTTTACTTTACATAGTACAAACGAAAAGGAAGCGCTTATACAATTTTCTATTCAGGAAGTATTTGCTAGTAAGTGACCTAACTTGTAAACAAACCCTCCGGGGCCGCAAACTCTTTTCTGTACTAGGGCCAAAAGTGATTAGCGGGCACGAAATGCGCCCACGGTAAGAAACCTGCACTTTCTGCCCTCGGTAAGAAAAAAATATTCGTCACTCTAGCAAAAATATACAAAAACCTCGCACCTTAGGGCGGGGTAGTAGTATTTTTTGCCTTAGTGACAAAATGTAATACTGTAATTGATAACAATACGTATAACAATCATTAATAGAATGCTAATCCAAATTTTATTTTTACTGACACTGCTGTTGAGATTGATAAAACATAAACTTTGTATGAGGTAGAAGAAGTGACTCAACAATGGTTGTATACAGCAAAAAGAAGAATGTTATCGGGAGAAAAGAAATAAGAAAGAACTTATTTTAATGAAATATTTATTTGTATTAAAATTATAGAATTCTATTAAATACAAAAATTCGATGATTTGTCTAGTGGTAGTAGTTTAACTTTTATAAATATGTTACTTAAAATATATCGTGACATTTAATAATCCAATTCTAGTGAAAAAAACTTGTAAACTTAAAGTACGGTTGACTGAATAAGAAAAAAAATGCGATACTCGGAAAGAGTTGATATATTAAAAGGATGTATTAAATGCTGTATAATTAAAAAAAAAAAAAAATTCCAGCAATGTTTATAACGAAGAAGTACAGAAAAAAAAGAAAAAATTGTAAGAGTACAGAAACACATAAAAATTAGTCACATAGAAAAAATAGCATGATTATCAATAATAAATTAAACTTCCAATTGAAAATATTTAACTCTTTCAAGGACTTCTGAAGAATAGCAGTAATCAAAACCATGGACAAGTAAGTAACGCAGTATTCGTTGAGGGAAGCGACTACTAGCGCCGCTCGCATATGTAAGCATGAACTTGAGTTGGGCCCCCCCCCCCGTGATCATTTGAAAATATATTAAATTCAATACATTTTTCTTGAGGTTTTTTTTTCATAATTGTATGCTTCAAGCAATACGAAGATTGGATTAAAAGATGTGTAAAGTTAGTAAGTGCTGCGTGCCAAACTGCCGTCTTACCAAAAATATGGTGACCAGAGTAGTTTTGCATGAATTTCCATGATACGTAAAATACAAAAAGAAGTAAATCCGCAGTTGCAATCTAACAAAAAAAAACAGATCCAAGTCTCTTAAATACAACTTTCACTTTTCAGCTACAGATTATTTACCAAGTAAGGATACTTATAAATAACTATTTAATCAAGTAGGTAAGTACATACAGCCACACAATGTTTACACCTTCCCGAAAGCCCAGCTTTACATGAGAATTTACACACAACCGCTTTGGCATTATTAATGGTTTTCACACTTACATTTACTTGTTGAGGAGTACCAAAAATATCAGTTGACTTGGGACAAAGTGCAAACAGTTCGACTTTATCGCTAAAATTTTCGCCGTAATTCCAACATTAATTGACATTAACAACATTTTCACCTTCTATGTATTTTTAAGATTCTTGCCTGACATATTGGATCATATCGCTAACACTAATTAAATGTATATTTTTCTTTAATATTAAAACGATTAAAACAATTAAATTTTACCACGGTTCCGTGTGACAGACTTCTAAGTTAAAAAAAATCAGCTGAGTCTTATACTGAGACAGCAAAATACAAATTTTAAACTTCATCTGAGGGGCCCAACTCAAGTTCATGCCTAGGACGTGAGACGCGCTAGTAGTCGCTTCCATCGACGAATTTGCTGTATGCAGGAATCTGAAACAGCGCCACCTGCATGGGAAAAAACGGCGGTGCTGGATACAAGATTGCATAGCCTCTTATGGGCTGTAAACGTTTACCAATTTATTTAATAATTCTCATGCATCATTGACGCCTACAATAAAAGTCTTTCATAATAGAGGATTGTTTTGAACGTGAAAATATTTTTAATTCAACAAAAAAAATTTGAAGCTTAAAAAAAAATAGCTTTACGTCCAGATGTATCCTCGATTACGAAAAAATTTATGTTGTAGGTGCCAAAGATGCGTAAAAAATTATTGAAAAAATGGTAAACGTTTGCAGCCCATAAGAGGCTATGTAATTTTGTTATCCGACGGTGCTTTGTTCCCATGCAGATGACGCTGTTTTATATTCTTGCACACAGCGAATACTTACTTGTAGAAAGTTGCACTGATGGCGAAGAAAAGGTACGCAGTGATGGTATGGAACCTGTGGCCAGGGGTGGGGGGAGATATACGTAACGTGTAGATTGTAGAGTAGATGGTGAAGTCATGGAGGGAGAGAGAGGCACGAGGCCTGCAGCCTGCAGCGCAGTCGAGCTATATATGTTGCGTGCGCAGCGCAGAGTTGTTTGAAAAGGCATGCAGTATAGCTCAAACAGTACGAGGTACGGCTAGGTAGACATACTTACATAGACAACTTGTCCTGACGTCTACATGTGCGCTATCACCGTTTGAAGAAACGTGTCACTGTGCTGGCTGAAAAGTGTGGAAAAAAAAGTTTTATCATGTATCGCCGATGAGATGTCAACGAAAAACGAATTTTATGTCATTGAGTTTGAAGTAGATGGTTCAGTCCAAGTTGTTGTTGCGTCATGGTTGTCCGAGGATCGTAAGTCTGTTGTGTGGCCTCCGTGGAATACTGACCGAATCGCAAAGGCAATTTATGCAAAACAACCGCCGCAACCAGATTGGAAGAAATACAGTATCCTACGGGTACTTTTATACACCGGTGAGTGATAACGATTTATGCTTCATCAGTATGTGGAACGATGAAAAAGTTCGTTGAGATGTTGTTGTTATTGTTGTTGTGGTGTTCTTAATTTTTTATATGCTGCGATTGTAATTGTCGAATGGAAGGAGGGGAGATGACGGAGTGCATGGTGTTTATACAAAGGCATGCGGCGTTGAGCGTTATTGACGTTTCGGGATTAATACGGTTCGGAAGCGTTACATTATTATTTATTTATTTTTTTAATTCTCGATGCAAAGATGAAGAAAAAGAAATAGAGATGCATGATCAAGGATAAAGAGAACAAGCGTGGTCGTTGTTATTGATCATCGTGGTTTTCACCCGCGAAGTACGTACATTCGATCGTGTCATTGCATGATGGCATGCAGGTGAATCATATGGCGTTCGTGGCGATGATCCGTCAATGCATCCGTGGCATGAAAAAAAAGAGAGGGGTAGCGAAAAACGCGCGTTTGTTTGTTTTCGAAATTTGACCGAGTATTCTAAAACTTTGCGGTTGTAAGAATGCATGTGCGCGCATGTTCGTGTGTGTCAGTGTGTTTAGAAATGTGTATGTACGAGATAAACGTGACAAGGAACCTGACTTCTTGGAAAGGGATGATCAGCTGACTTGTTGAATGGCTGTTTGAGCACCTAATTCGGGAAAGGCGTGGAGAGAGAGAGAGGGGGAGGGAAAAGAGAAGACTGTTGACGCGACGACCATGCGATGGTGTGTTATACATAGAGGGTTTTGTATTATATTTTTGTATACGAACCTCATGTGTTATGTGTAGATATGTTGGTATTTTTTTTTCTCGTGTCTCTCTTTCCCTCTTCGTGCAGTCCTATTCTTTGTACGTGCATGTTTATGCAAGGAAAAAAACATACCTAAACGAGTGTTTTCCACTATTTAAAATTGATTTGAATAATTTTTTGCAGACAATTATGACAAAGCTGCGGAAAAAGCTACAATAGCTGAAGATACTTCTGGGATCGATGAGAAGTATGCTGTGTTGCAGGACAAAACATGTAGAAGTTCCCGCCATAAGAAAACATTCGATGACATTGAAGACGAGTACCGTAATGAACCGGAAAGGAAACCTGTCGCTTAACGTTTTAGGAGGGTTAAAAGGGAAGCAGTCTCAAGCTCTGATGACGAAAACGATGAGTCCAAGGAAGTTAAAAAATTCTTTCCACGTCCACCAAGTTCTCGAGGTATTTAATCGTTACGTTAGATACGGTACAATTTTCCCGGTCGAGTATTGAAAAATTTAACACATATTGTTTTTTTTTGTCTAAAAAATTAATTGAATTTGTTAGTATAATTTTACCGTCCGGCTAAGATATATAAAACAAATTAATCATTTCAAATCAATTATATGTAAATATTAATTTACATTCAGATGAGTAATAGTGTTTTTTAATTTACAGTTTTTTCGGAAGGGCGGATTAACAAAACATCTAGTGAAGTAGAATCTGCCGATCGGAAAAAAGGTGTGTAATCTTATTTCTCAAACTTTTAAGTACATGCAGACTTGAGAAAAATTAACTATTTAATATTTAACATCAAATATTTCTTTATATCAGTTTGCAATAAGTTCTTTTTATTCATTTATCGGTTAGAGTTAAAGCAGGATTATGCCAAACATCAGCACGAGGCAGATAAAAATTTATGCGGCCCAGCACGGTCAAAGTATGATCCAGCAGACCAAGGTAATGCATTGCACATAAATATTTTTTACGATTGTAATTCGTAACTCTTTTCAAATCTTGGAGTGTTTTTTTAATATCATTTAGAAATGTTAATCTTTTTGTATATAATGTTGATATTTGTATACACGTGCGTGTATACTCATGTCTGTGTGCATTTGTATATAGAGCCAATGTTTTCACGAACGAGCAGCGAGGAGCGCCAAGAAACAATTGAAAATGCAATCAGAGGTAACAAAAAAAAATTGCATCGTAATGAATGATAACATTATTTTCCTAAGCGGCCCATTTTAATAGACATTTTCGTATTATACTTTTTTCAGAACAAAGTTTATCCAAGACAAGGAAAACAAATCGAAAGTTGGTGCGATCGACGATTACTATCAAGAACATTCCAAAACCGAAGCCAGTGATTACATCGGAGCCAACCGGTAGATGACGAAAAAATTAAATTTTCTTGAGACTTTATTTGCGCGTGACTATTCAATTATTATTTGTATCGTCACGCGATTGAAGACGATTGTGTCTGAGTATAACCGCAGATACTATTGCGAAGAAAATTATGTACAAAAATTTACAATAAATAAGAATTTTTTTCAGACACTGATAAGCAATACCTACGCTTTGAACCAACCGCCAAAGTTTTAAATAGAGAAGATCTCCTCAAACTCAACGAGCAAGAACGTTTTTCGTACATGGCAGGTATATACACTTTTGAGTATTTGCTAAATAGAAACGTTTTCAACGTTTGTTGAATCAAGTTTTATTTTGCATATTACTTCAAATTAAGACAAAAAAATATTTAACTGTGAATTAATAAAAATTTTTTAACAAATGGTTATACATTTCAGGTGTTTCTCAAAAAGTTCTACAGAGTGAATTGGAACTGTTAAAAAAACAAGGTACTGCAGCCTTAGATAGTAACGTCAACGTGGAAGAAGCAGTTACCTGGGCTGGCACTGTATTTACTTTTGAGGCTTTTGCACCACTTAACAAGTTTAACACCCTTTCAATGAATAATCGCCATCTTAAGAAAAATATTGTGAGTATCGGAAACTGAAGGACGAGACAATGGTTGTAAAAATGCTCTTTCAATTCGATTTAGTTTTTTTATATATATTAAAATTTTGTAAAAATTCTGTTCCACGGCTACTTTATAAAATAATAATAAAATGTATACTATTTTGCAGAAGTTATTCTTAAAGAGGCAAGGGAGAAAAGATGGCCAAACGTTCGTTTACAGGGTGCTAGAAACTATGATAACCGATGATTTGGCCGCTACATTGAACTACAAAGGAAGAGGGGAAAAAAATGCATTTGGTGATTTGAAAAATTTGAATCAACTCATTACAGGTAATCCATAATTAAAAATGTTACTGCTATGTCACTAATAAAAAAACTAGCGATTTGTAAAGTAACTGACACAAAACAATAAATTTGCGATTTTTTTTAAATATTACGTGTGAATCGTATAGTGGTTGCACCGCTGCTCTTATTAAAGCATATATTTGCCAGTGGTTGAAGCAATCTAAAAGAAGAATACAATGTGCAGAACTCAAAACCAGGTATGCAGTACCTATTGTACTTATATTTCAGGTATCTAAAGATTTCTTAACATTTAAAAATTGTCTACCTCATTAAATTTTATTGCTAATAAGAATTGCATTCGAAAGTAATATTATGGATTGAATTCACTTACCAAACATAAAACATGCTACCTTCTTGTTATGTGTATTCTTTTGTTTGTTTGTTTATTTAGAAGGCGCCAATCTCTGGAGTCAGGATCTCTTAATATGAAAGAACAAAATGTGAACGAGGTTGTTAATGAGGACTTGTGAAACGATCTTCATAATATCGGTTAAGATCTGTGTAGTACGTACAACGTATATATGGGTAATAAGGATGAAGTAAATTATAATTTGATGTATTTTAAAGTTTCAAGATAAATGTTTGTAATTTACGATGTACAGATGTAGTGTCATGAGATGTATTATTACAAATTAATAATAAAACTATTTGACGATAAATATTATGAAAAACTCTCTACTTACCTTAATTTGACGTAATCCTCGTGTTTGTAAGAAACGTTTCCGAATCTTTTCGGAGACATTAAAATTCGGTGAAGCGCGAGTCAATTGAGACCATCGGAACGTTTCAGAAACGTTTTTGAAACGCTTACGACTAGCGAAGTATAGATACATGAAATCCATCGGAACGTTTCAGAAACGTTTCTGAGACGTCAACCGTTAGTGGAGACTACGCCAACGAAAACCATAGAAACGTTTCAGAGACGTTTCTGAATCGTTAAATAAAATCTTGTTTTTGCGGACAAAAGCAGGGGTCAGAGACGTTTCGGAAACGTTTCCAGCTCCCTTCTGGAAACGTTTCAATGTTTCAAAATTTACGTTTCTGAAACGTTTCAGAAACTTACGATGCTAGGTGGGTTACTAGCAATAAAGTTTATGATTTTTTTATTACACTTTTTTAGTTATTTAAAATAAATCGTGTAACACAACAGTAACAGTATCAACGTAATCTGATCGATAAGATAGAAAACTCTTATTATTTTCTGGAGTGCCCTGACAAACAAGCTGTAAGCCTCAGATTTATTTAACTTATCTGTTAAGGTAGTTAACAATTATACATTAATAATCAATTTTTAAGTAGTAGTAAAAGAATAAATCCTTAATGCGCATCGTTGCTCAGTATTTTATCTTAAAGTTTTGTTGTAAAGACTTATTCAGTTTATGTGATTTGCTTGAAGAAAAAAGTTCTTAGAATTATACAATGAAATAGTGTAACTAAAGGAAGAAAAAGAAAAAAGTATCATAAACCAAAATTGTAAAACTGTATGTCTTCAGAAAATTTATTCTGTTTGGTAAATTTATGAACGATTTACACAAATTAATCTCTTTACACATTCATGAATTCCAAACATCTTTGTATGAGCAACATTTACTAGAAATTTAGTGGGACCGCTGTAGATAATTTATACGATGTACAGGCTTTGTTTCTATCCAGTACTTTCTAGAATGAGCGACATCTAATGTTACAGAGTTTTTTTAAAATAAACAATTGAAAATTGTATTTTTCTGGAAAGCTATGATATCCCCTTGGTAATAGCTTTTAACAAAACTAAAATGTTAGGTAAGTTAGATGTGTTGAGTTCATGTTTCGTAAGAAATTTCTGAACCTCTTTACATACTGGCGATGAATAGCATTTTTTTAAATAAAGATGTAACCCTGAAAAGTTTTGAGATCAAAGTATAAAAACAGGAAATCTTTTTTTTTTTGGTGAAGCATACACTTTGCAGTACATTCGTAGTATAACTGTTTAGTACTCATACTTTAATAAAATCAAACTAAGTAATATTGACTTTTGACTGGTACTTCACGTAAATCTTACATCAAATGCATTCATGCCTTGCTACTTGCAAAGTATATAAAAATGCTAGGGCAAAAGTCAATGTAACTTCGTTTGATTTTGTTAAATTATTTGTACTAAACAGTATCATATTACGAACGCCATACAAAATGTATACTGCACCAAAAAAAAAAAAAAAACTTCATGTATTGATTTCAGAAATTTTCAAGGCTTCAGATTTATCAGGAAAAATAGTATTTGTTACCAGTCTGTATAAAAGTTCAGAAATTCCCTAAAAAATATAAACTTAAAACATCAAACTAACCTACAATTTGAGCTTTGTTGAAAGCTATTTTTAATGGGTTTTTATTACTTTAAATAATTTTTAAAATTATCTGCACTGACCGTTACTCTGTGATATTAAAGCAAGCCTTTCAAAAGCGAAACCTTTTAGACTATCATAATTGTCACACTGGAATAATGTAAACTTAAACTATTGATCTTTTGTAGTATTATAAGTTACTAATTTCGTACCAAATTATCCTACAGCCTTATGTGCAGACTTATCTGCTTACTTTCCTGCAGAATCCCCTGCAGCCATTCTAAACACTGGGTTGTCCCAAATTTTCAAAAAGAAAAGATGTGTTTGGATCCAGTTAAATAAAAGTACATCAGCATTACTTTGTGTTACTATTTTAACAACAGTATGTTAATTAAGAAGTTAAAATAATTTTTCAAAATGTTTAAAAACAGATGTAGAAAGAAAATTTTATTTGAAAAAAATGTTTAAAAACACTTTAAGTCCTTACTTTTGGTGTTACCATCTGGATGATAACTCCCAGTGTAACAAATGTATCTCATTCTATAAGATCTTACCATAACCTTTTTTTTTAAATTAGAAGCAGCCCTGTCTATGCAGGAGTGTGCAGAAATAGTTGCAGCTTAGTCTGCAGGATTCTGGGACAACATACTTGCAGAAAAGTGCAGATACGTCTGTACAGAAGTCTGCAATAAAGTCTACAGGGTAACTTGGTAAGGAGCGCTAATTAAGATAACAAAATATTTCAAAGTTACTACGTGAATTGTTTTAAACAAGGTTTTAAAACAAATTATTTTATTATAAGCATTAAGCACATAAGATAAGTTTTTAGCAAGTACAAGCAGAAGCAACTACTATTACACTGCTATAAACATATTTACATAAGTTACTATCGATCAGTATGAGAATATGACCCTCAGTTTGCCTATAGTGGTAGTATTTTTATGAATGCAATATAAAAGACTACGAAAAAATCATTTTTATATTAAGAAAACTATGATATTTAGAAATGTAAAATTTTTTATAGGGCAGTGCGCACAAAACCTTAAAAAAATCGTGCAAAAGTCAAATTTTCAACAAGAAGCACAACAGGCCAAAAACTACTGTTAGTATTCGTTTCATTAAATGAACAAAACATAACAGTGTACAAATAAGTAGAAAGGTGTTTTCAAATATCAAAACATAATTAAACATAGATTTGGACCATACTTTTCCTTGAATTCCTAATTTTCACGCATAATTATATATTAAAAACTCAATAAAGTTCTCACTCCTGCGAGGTGTGACACATGCAAGGGACTCATTTTTTATAAATTTATATAGCAAATACTAATTTCGTTAGGACTTAAACATATAGATGTCTTTGAATCAAAATTATTAGGTCTCTTAGGGGCAAGCAATAAGCTACTCATATATAGATACAGGTACACCATGAAGTAAAGAGTGCAAAATGTAGCGTAGTAGATGTATTTTAATAACCAAATGGAAACACTTTTATCATGCTACTATGTTCATTTTAAAAACTCTGAAGGCTTTTAAAACAGAGAACCAATTTTTTAGATATTTTTAGGTTGATAACTTTTGTTAACACGTACTGGAAAACGATAAAATTGCAAGGGGCCAAGCAATAGGATTTTCCTACCCATTTTCTGATTTTTTTTTGGTCTTTTTATGTGTTATGTATCATAATCTAAGGTTTTTTCTTATGGTTTTATCAGCCTCACTCACCGCAATAAAAATATTAAGCATGCAATCAAACTTAAAAAATTGGTAAGAGTACTAATGAGAGCTACACAGAGAACTAAAGGGAACTTTAGAGAAGGAAAGAGAACTCGCTGTTAAATTCAAAGCCAGTAAGAATAAAATGCAAGGAAAAAGTACGTGGGATCAAATTAACTTAAATCTTAGTAATATCTTGTGAAGTTTAGACTAGCTAAAAAATGTAATGTAGAGAATCAATTCATCCTAGTTTGTTGTAATCAAATCAAACAAAAAACTAATTTTTCTTAAGGCTTAAAAAAAAATGGCAAAAACGATAAAACTCAGTCACACGAAAAATAATGTAAAAGTATGCGTGGCAAGAAGATAACGACAACAACCTCTAATTGATACCAGTTTATAGAGTGATTTCCATGAAAAATGCAAAAAACCTAATTCTTATACAAATATCTAGAAAATTATAACTCTCTTTTGCATGAACATTACGGGACTCAAAAGTTTTAGCGGATTAGGATGGCCTTATCTGCCTAAGCCTCGATTTTTATTTTGAATGTACCGTTAAAAATAACTCACTAAAAAATTATTTTAGCCAAAATTCAAGCCACCTAGGTAATAGTGGGATTATTTTGGATGGCATATGCAAATGTGGCATTGTCGCAATAGAATCAAGCAATAGCTCAACCCCAAACTCCTCTGCTCAACATACCCCAACAATCGAGACCATCTTCCACTCTATAACGGACATCAACGTTGCATACATTACAAAAACGCACACAGACAACGACGCAAAGTCACTCAACATACCGAGTAACACGGTACACAGACAGGATAGACGTGAACAGTCCCATCGTGGAGTGGCTATCCTCGTTTGCAAGGGCTTCCGCCATTGAGTCATAAGAACAGATGCTGCTTGCTGTGAAGCAGTTGAAGTTGAAGAGCGTATCACCTCATTCTCTTTCATTAAAATTATCTCCATCTATTTCTCTCCCGTGCACGATCCTGACCTCCAATGCATAATCTCACTGTTTGACTCTATTATTCCTACGATCACGGCTGGTGACTTGAACGCCAAACACAAATCGTGAGGATGCAAAAGCAAAAATCCTAAAGGACACTCCCTTCTCAAACAGTTGCGTAACTTCAACATCAACATTGAGGTTTCAAGAGAACCAACTCACTATCTTAGCTCTTCAGACAAAGACCGAGACATCTTAGATATACTTCTGACGAAAAACTTGCTCATCCCAACGGAACCACAAACCTTTCCAGATGTTCCTTGCAGCCATAATCTAGTCTGCCTAGATCCCTAGGTCCCTCCTCACAATACCAGTTTCTACCAGCTGCATAGGCTGGGTCCACCCTGCGTACAATCTCTCATTCTCTCTATTTAAATGTCACCTCATCAGGTCCCAAACGAAACTTGACGTAGCAGTTGACGAATTCACAGATAAACTTAACAGGTGCACTTAAGACATTACCACAACAACTACAGCTTCACAACTAGTACTTCAACTTACCCATGATCATATCCATCTTATCAAGAAGAAGAAAAAAGTCCAAAAACTCTGGCAAAAGCAGAGAACTCCTAAACTTAAAGTTCTCTGTAACTTCTTCAAAGTAGGTCAAATCCCAAGTTATCAAATTCCGTAACAAGGAATCTAACAAATTCGTTGCCAAGGCAGAGCCCCGCCCAAGAAATTCTTTCAAGGTCGTTAAAAAATTTAGTGTCAAATACCCTCCTTGCCCTTCATCATGGGAGCAAACTCTACTCGCTAAATATAGATAACGCAGAGATCTTTGCAGATTCACTGCAAAATCAATTCTCCTTTAACCCTAGCCTTCGTTATTTTCCAAGCACGTGGAAGGAGGCTACGGCCATATGCCTTCTGAAGCCAGAAAATCCCAGCAGTCCCTCCAGTCATAGATCCATTAGTTTACTTTTCTCACCTAGTAAAATCACTAAAAGTGTTATTCCCACCCGTATGAACAAGCACGCCACAGAAAACCACATCCTTCCAGACGTGCAAGACAGTTTTAGAGCTAGACATTCAGCTGTACACCAATTTTTAAATCACCAGAGACCTTTCTGATGGCCATATTTATAAAAACTTTGCTGTGATAGATTTCCTAGATGTACAGCTGGCCTTCGACAGAGTTTGGCACAAGGGCCTCCTGTACAAGCTTATTTAGTTAGGTTTTTCACACTAACTCATCGACACCATAAAATCTTATCTTTTAAACCGACTTATCTGCCTTAAAGTAGGTAACTCCTTCTCTGGCCTCCAATTAATAACCTCTGCAGTCCCTCGAGGCTCCAAACTCTTACGCATCCTTTCCAACATATTTTGCCGTGACCTGCTCCAGCGTAAAGACATCAACACGACGTATTTTCAGACGATGTCAAGGTCAGCTATACGTCAAAACAACACACTTAGTGCACCACCCTTTTAAACGAGCGTATCGTGACTCTTTATAACTAGTCTAGTCCTGAGAAACTGATTGTTAATAAAGCAAAGACTATAGCCATGCTCATTTCCTGGAAAAATCCAATGAAAAAACTGCATAAGACAAAGATTAACGGAGTAGAAATCGACTAGTGCTACTCCACCAAGTACCTTGGCGTCAGGCTAGTGTACGTTTTCACGTACGTTCATCACATTAACTGTTCTCACAGCAAGCTATATGGATCCTTTGTGCAGCTTAAGCCCTTCTTTAATGAAAAAGAATACTTAGATTATGAAGGAGTTTAGCATCAGCGCTCTAATTCAAGCAGCCCCTATCCCTGTGCTAGAAATCCGCTCCTCCATTACTAACCACCCAAACCCCATGATCAACATCCAACGCAGGTGCTTCCACCTTATAAGATGTCCATGTGCTCTCACGCAGAACACTAAGGACCCCCAAAATACTCTATGTCCTTATTTCCGCATAATTCCATCGGATGCATCTCCATAAGTTCGCACGATTTCAATCCCGCAAGCTCCACTCAGGAGCACCCATCTGCCTGCTGTATAACTTACTGTCTAAATCCTCTAAAACACACAAATCACAAGTATGCCTCCAAACGCAAAATGACAGCGGACTCATACATCTCACGCACACATACAATAACACAAAAACTTAAGCTCCTTCATCTCTATTCTAGTGCAAGCCAAAGTTTGATCTTCACCCAGATGCGTAAGTGCCCGTCCTCTCATCCCTTTAGAAGCAAGTAGGCCTCCCAAATTCTTCGATAGATGAATACGATACTACTACCGTGTAAACTGGGGTGTTTACAAAAATTTTTCCCTCCTTGCTGCATCGAGCAAAAAAATTCTCAATTTTTCAATGATTTTATATGATTTTTGTGTATTCCTCTAGGATTTTTATATGTTTAAAAATTAATTGTAATGATTACGTAAAATACTTATACACACTTTGTATGTATAAACAATTAATACTTTTTCTTTCAACAAAATATTTTTTATGCCATTAAAAAACTGATGAATTCAAAATTTCTCTTTAAACGATGATTCTCTTATCACGAGAATAACTAGTCAGGTATTGGGATAGTTAACAATTTGAATATTAATTAATTAAATTATAAATAAGTTATTCATTAGAATAGTTAAATGATCTTTTAAAGAAAAAAATTTAAAATGTATCATGTTTAAAGAAAAAATATTATTCGATAAAACTCTATGTACATGTAATTTTTTACAAACTTATGCTTCTTAAGATGTTTAAAACATTTAAAAACGATTTCAAAAAAGGGTTTGTTTTATATTATCATAAAATAATAAATCTGGAAACTTCTTTTTATCATTCATCTACAAGCCCTTGGAACTAATCGCAAATCATCTCCATGTTCAAAATATTCTTTACACATTGAATGCGTTTTAACTCATTTAAATAATGAAAAATTATTATAGTTAATTGAAAATATTTTTTTAAAGTTATAACCATATAGTATTGCAAGGGAGCATTGTTTTTCACCTAGAAATTTATAACATGCAATTCTTTATACCTATTACTTTTTTTACTTTTTCTTAAAATAATTAATAAAAAAACATTAAATTCGCTAAGTTAAAATTCAAATTTGAACGGCGATCGCGGGTAATGTGCACATAGTCTGCTGAGCAAATACTAGAGTGCGTTCACAAAAAAAATGAAAAACCTCTCCCAAAAAGAAGAAAAACCAAGAGATAAAAGGCCTAAAATGATCCCAGAAAATAAGCTTCTTCTTCTTTGGCTAGGACCCGTTCAACGGTGGGCGGCAAATGGCGTTACCAAGTCAAGAGAGATACTGAAGATTCCGACTACGTCTTCAGTCACCTCTTTTTCTAGGACCCTAGGATCCGTTGAACGGAGTTACTTGAACAAGATTGATTAAGCAGAAGAGCTAAGGTAGTGACAACCAGTTGGAGTTGAAAAATTTGTATATAAGGTAAATCATTTTGTGGTTTCAACTGGGAGATTATTACTTCTGTGTATACCCCAGAAGTCGAGCTACTCTGGTAGATAAGAAACGCTTATACATCTGGTGAAAGTAATTTGGGGGAGTCATCGTAAGCTGTGTTAACGAACCCCCAGAGACCTAAATAAACGACATATAACCAGAGTTTACTCAAATTAACCTAACTTTGTGCTGTCTATCCGTTTGACCATAGAAGCATATCATTGGGATTGGGAAAAGTGCGAACATTCAAGTCTAAAAAACTTTAGAATTAAATTATCTACGAAGTGTTCTGAGCATTAAATATATTTAGTAGTACATATAGATTAAAAATCAATTCTTTATTTTACATAGGATTAACTCCTTAATATATGTTCCATATTAATTGAATTTTTGTGTGCTCTCACTTCGAAATAACCTTTTCCCTGTGACGAGGATTTTTCTAGCCGATAAACAGCCGTCCCGGATCCCCTCACAAAACTCTCACTCAATTTCTTACCATGTCCCTACACTCTGGATATCTCTCCTCCGGGAGGTCTGCCACAGGTGTCTGGCTCGGGAACACCAGACACTCCTAAAAGGAAAATAGAAGGGGGCAAATGGGGGCACTACTTCTCAATAAACACTCGCGGATATAAATTTTCACAGCGCTCTCGCGCTATTTATTCGCCTTAATGCACACTCTCCACAACGTCGCCTCTCTCTCTCTCTCTCTCTCTCTCTCTCTCTCTCTCTCTCATTCTCTCTCTCTTTATATATATATTTATATTGGCACAAAATTCTCGAGGTAGATATCTTCGTGCTGTCACCTCCGGTCGTCCTCTTTGCCGAAGTCCTCCCTGGCTCGACTGTTGGTGGCCAGAACCTAGGCTACACACACACACTCGGACACAACCTCAAGCATACCTTCCGCTCAATTCAATGTTTCCTATCCCTATATAAATCCTACACCCATTTATCCTGACTCACTCGGATCGTCCCCAAAACTTTACCTCGAAATAACACCTAGTGCACCGTCCTCCGTGAGGTGACCTTCTCTCTGTCCTCGCCGTCACCCAGTGCTACCTGGAGTTCGTCTCAATCGTCGCGCAGACTCGGCGACACGGTTAACGCTCGGGCAGTCTTGTTCGGTGTTCTCCTATGCTCTCTTTTTGGATCCCTTTCCTCACTCTCAGCTCTACCTGTCACTTTTTCCTATATCCAATCACTCTCTCTTTCCTATCTGCTCTCTATGCCGCTCCACGCGATACTGACTGCGTTATGGCAGTACACTTCAACAGATGCGCGCGCCCCTCCCGTGTATACGAAAAATCTCTAACACGCCTAAAAACCGGTAAATTATTGGAGGTTTCAAAAACTAGGGAATCGAAGCGGCCGCTCGGCGCTCACACCTCTCCGACGTGTCGTGAGCCCTCGTCTCTCTCTTTCTCTATCACACACACATGCTCACCCAATCATACCTCACACACTTTCCATCCCTTTTATGGTCTTCAGTCCTTCTCTCTCCTCTGGCTCGTAGTCTGCGGCACCGAAAACACACATTAAGTAATGTGTTATAAATTTAGATATAGAAAATATATATGTTATTCTAGGACTCGGTAGCCGCAGCTGAATTGCTCCGAAATATAGGTATACAGTGACGTGATAGCCTTAGCTACCACGTCACACCCCTTTTTAGGTGATTGTGAGTTCTTCATAAGTATTTACTAATTTTAGATTGATTAAAAATTTTTTTAAATAAAATAAATAAGTTAGTTATCGGATTATATTTGTTTAAGCTGATGGCTGATATTTCAAGCTAAGATTAAACCATATTATTAAATAAAAATTTCCTTCAATCAATAAAGTAATAATCTGAAACAATCGCTACATAAAGTTTATCTATTATTTTTTTTTATTGAATCGATGGCTAAAGTTACTTGATTGTTGCACTGGGCAAAAAATCCACCCTCTGACAAGTAATTAACTTTATCAACTACGTGTAAGACCTTAATCCCTTAGTTCTCGCGGCTTTAACAGATATCAGTCGTCGTCTTTGTACTGTGATTATACTAATAGAAAAGAGGTGTTGCAGTATAAATAACTTAAATAATGAAAAATTATAATAAATTATATCTTGGATAATTTTAATTTTAGTTTATTTAAAAAATTTAAATACTTTTGATGCAACTGACCAATGTAACAGCTATTCGAAAAAAAATCATAGTAGAATATTAGCCCAGATGAAAAATAAGAAATTCAGATGATAAAATTAAAGCTATTCGTGAGCAGTTAAATATACAAAATGTTAATGTTGGGTTTAAGCTTGCTGACAAATACAGAAAAGAACTTTTTTTTATCTTAAAGAAACCTATTGAAAATGTAGAACTTTAAACCTGTGATCAAAGCCGATCAACAAATTTTTAATCAAGCTTGCAAACACTTGACGCACAAAGTTCCGAAAGTTTCTTTGAGGAACTACTAAAACAGAGGAAAGAAAAGGAACCGGCTGTAGAATTCCCTATGGAAAGAACTGTTATCCCTCATTAAGCTTGTTGTCTTTGTAGAAAAGACCACAATTCGATTATTGTGCCGTCATTCCAAGCGATTATCACTGTTCTGAGTATTTAATAAATTGAACATTTTTCTAAGATAATTGGAAATAAATACAAACGTACAACAATATAAGTGTATTAATGGCAAAAGAAATCAGTCTATTTCCAAACGAAATATCTGACACTTTTTCTGAAACACTCTGAGACAAAATTTGAAAATGAGTTTTTAAAGCTTAGTGAGAAATAAATCTTTTTATTTACAAGTTTTTTGTATCATCAACTGCATGACATAACTACATTATTAGTTTTTATGAGATCATCCCATTCGAGGGATGTTACGCAAGCTCTGGTTATATTTTTATTCAAATTACGAACGGGATTCTTAAATAATTTTATAGCATCTGTATATAATAACCCAATAACTCTTAGAATAGCGCTGAAGTAAACGTTTCTGAGTTTTGCAAGTCACTAATTGAAAAAACATTTCATTGAAAAATTTAATGATAAAATGCATTACAAAGGAGCAATTTATTTAAGATCATATGCCTATTTATTAAAAAAAACTTTCCAAATTGAATAATGAGCTTATTCTAATTTTCGACAGAACTTATTGATGTTACCGAAATAGTAAGAATAATGACTATTAACGGAAGTCATATTCTAGCCAGAAAAAACGCCTTTTAATTAGGGAGGATTGCGAGTATCATTCAGAGAGACAAGGAACGGCAAGTCCCCTGGCTCATGCACCTGTACCCCCTTTACCACCCACCTTTTTCACCCTTTACAACCATGAAACTGTAAGACTTTATTTGATCATATTTTTAAAAAATTCCTGGTGAGTCATGATTTTTTTGTTGAGCATCTTCCTTTTGCCTTAAGGTATCTATAATATCGACAGTTTCTTATCCAACAGATTTACAATAACTCTTAATTTATTTTAAAGATAATTTAACTTTGTTTTCTTACAAGAGACCGTGTTACCTAGTTAACTGTCAGTATTAAATAACTGTTTTCTTGAAAATTTCCCGGGTAAAAAAACTGAAAAAATTTATGTGCACTCCATGATATTCTTACATACAGCATACATCTTCTTGGCTCGATTGTACATCTTAAGCTTTTCTTCTAAACCTTTTTAAACCTTTTACCATTTAAACAACTGATGGATTCATAGTGGATGTCCAATATTTATTTTTATCCATGAAAAATGATGCAAAAATATCGAAGAAATTAATATAGGATCAAAATAGTACAATAACTTTTATAAAAAGAGGCCACTTTCGTGTTATTAATAGATGTTTTGGGGACGTAGTACTTTAATGAGGAAATCTCAGTTTAACGGTTCTTATGCTTATGTTAAAAGGTTAAAGTTCCAACCTAACAACATCTGAATCGAAGGAGTCTCGTAACGTTATAAAATTAATATGGGTAATAGAGTCAGTTCATGGCATTCTTGCAAACTAATACAAGCTTATCCATCAGCAGTAAGACAACAAATTTTACCGAAAGCTGGTGCCTGTTATAGGATAGCATGCTGTCTTAATAACCTTTTTGAAAAGCGCTTAAACAACAATAAAATTTAAAATGAGTTGCAAAATTATATGATCGATAGAATGATTGACTTTAATTTGAAGAAAAATTTTTTGGTGGTCGAACCTAAGACAGCTAGATGGTCTAAACAACCTACTACCTTAACTAAATTACTAGCCCTAAAAATCACTGATTTTCCTGAAATAGCTGAAAAGGATCTAAATATATTTTTTACGGGTTCCTATTACTTAGGAGATACTGTCTGAGCTGATGGACGACGATGGAAATATTTACTTAAAGTATATCAAAATCATACTGAATATGTATGATTTTTTAAAAATCTGGATACATGAATAGTGAGACTGATAAGTTCTACGTAGAATACAAACTAAATTCTATCGGACATATTAGCATTTCTTGACACACGTGTGACTGTGCAAACGGACTACGGACTGAAGATTCCTGCTCGCACACTGCAGCAGTTATCAACAGACCCGTCACAAAGGGGGACAACTAGGATGTTTTGCTCCATGGCCCAGGTCAAGGGGAAGGGGTAAAAAAAAGATTAAAACAAAAAAATGTATAAACCATATTCTTGTGTTTTGAGCTGTTTCAGACAAAAGTGTATAAAAATTTATGACAAATTTAAGAATTACA
>NW_019384218.1:990429-1105155 GCF_000648655.2 Copidosoma floridanum
GATGTTTAGTCGTACAATATTTAAGTTTGTCAGTATCTACTGCAGGCTCTATGTAGCAACAACAAAGTAATTATTGACTAAAAAATCATTTACTCATGGAAAAAATTTAAAAAATGGAAAAAAAACCAGACTTTCTTGATTTTTGAGTATGTTTTGCTTAGAAAATGATTTCAATTACAGTAGAATCGTTATTAATGCAAAATAATTAATAAAAAGTAGTTGTTTAAAGCCTTGCTGAATGAAATAAACATAACTTTAAATAGAATTAAAAAATTTTAAAACTTTTTCTTTGTCTAGATTAAATTTAAAAAATCTGAAAAATTTATGGGTATTTACTTGTAACAACAGAAACGTTCATGAATTTATTTCATTTCTTGGATAGAGCAGTCAAGCTTAAGCAATTTTTTTTTGGAATAACGTTCTTTACCAGCACTCTTCTATCATTTAGCGGGATTAAATTTTGGCTAAGATACTTTTTAAGTATGGAATTTTAAATAGTTCATTAAAAATTATGATTCAGGCTGGGGCAGATATGACCATCTTAACCCACTGTAGTCTTTAGCAGAATTGTAGCTTTAGTGATCTTTAACAACAAAACTGAATTTCAGAAAGATCAGATAGGCAGCTCTTGCAAACCACAGAAAAATGCATAAAAAGTTATTTGTACAGGAACGCTTATAACAATTGCTTACAATATTAGATGCCATTTCATGACGGGATCATGTTCTTTAACAGTTACTCTACAAATTACCAGAGTACTAAATTTTTTTACAGTATAAAAGTTAGTCATTCATTCCAGAAATATTGTTTTTATTTTAAAAGCGGTTGCAGTTTAGAAAAATTTGCTCAATAACGCCACAGATGAGCTTCAGAAAGTAGATGAGGCCTATGTATCGACGGTTACAGTGACTCGTTGCCCCTCCCGCATCGTAGTGCCGTGTGAAAAAAATACTCATGCAGTTTATCATTTTTTAAGCAACTTAAAATTATTTTTATCTGTCTTTCATAAAAATTTTTATTTAATTCCTATTTAACCTTACTACGCTCTTAATTAGTATAGCATATTCATCGTGCATTAAAACAAAAAAACTAATTTTATAATCAAAAGATGTTTAAATTTATCTTGTCCAGCTTTAGAAGCCAGCACGTCCATATTTATCTGCCTAGTCTAAAAAATTATGTCCTAGTTTACAGACATGCTTTAAATATTTATTGAATTCATATTCCAATGTACATAACTAATTTTTTTGAATTTTTACAATTTCGAACACTTGTATTAGTAAATAAACAGCTCTACGGGTTAAGTAGTCAGTTTTTAAATGTAAGAATTTTAGGTTTAAAATCATACCCACTGTAAAGTGTTCCAAAATGTATGTTTCACCTGATTGTAAAGTCAGTTGTACGGCAGTGTGCCAACACACAGGCGCTGGTTTGACGTGGCCTAATTATGTTGCGTCCGTGACACCTCCTTGGTTAATGTGTCATCGTCCCAGAAGACACTTCTTGCTATGCCACCTGCTAAGTATTGTTTCTCTAACTTTTTCTGTATCTTTCGTCGCTCTTGTCCTTGCGTTCTGTATCAACTTACTTTTACTGCATCCCTTTTGGATTGCTATGGCCCAAAACTTTTTTTGAAGTGAAGCTTTTTATGAGACGCTTGGGATCTCGGTTTGGGAGTGACTTTCTTAAAACTGACATAATTTTGTGACATGGTCACATGATCACTCTCTCTTACCTTCGGTGGCTGTGAATTTTACCTACATATATACAGTACACTGCTGCTGCTGCTGACTGACGAGCAGATCGCAAAGCTGGCCTCTATTTCATACAGATGATACACTTACATTTATAATAAAAGTTATCTTACCGTCAGGTGCCGACAGTGTGCAGATGTAAGATTTCACAAAACTGTACCTGTATGTTGAATATATATAACCGTTATATTTGTATATATTCTCAGTGATATGTAGCACCCTCAAATATGAAAAGTAACACAAAAAGGTTACGGGTGTATACATCTGTTATTGTTAGATTCGTATACACCCATAACGTTTTTGTGTTATCCTTTACGTTTGATGGTGATACATACCATTTAGATAGGTTAAAAAATTTGATATGCATAACTTATTACAAAAACGTTCATATTTTAAAAGTGTAGAGTACCACGAGCTCTCAGTTAATTTCAATGGATATTTATATCACCAAGTTCGTATGTATCACGACACAACAATTGGCTTACGACACGTTCAGGTCTTGGAATAAATCCGCTCAGAGTTGCTGCTTTTCATCCTCACAACGAGTACGTCACTTTGTTTAGCATCAAGAAATCTTAGTTTTTAATTTGGGGAGATCATGTATACAAATTTGCCAGAATGTTGATCGGGCCTATTGGTATGAGAGAATAAAAAAGAAATCCTTCACTATTTCTAATCTCCATAAAATATAAGACGTTCAAATTGAAACGCCAAAATTGAGTTACATGCATTAACCGTTAAAATATTAAATTAGTCCACTTTTAGTCTCTTATCTTCAATACTATCCAAGTCTTAATTACAAGTATTTTTGGTTCTTTCAAACGCAAAAAAATATTGCTTATGTCTACAACTTTGAAATTTTGTGTTATAGTTAAAATAAAGGATCTGTATCTTGCTTTTAGGGATCGTCAGAACGTGAATTCTAAAGTTAGATAAGAGCTCATAACGCTAATTCATCTCTTTTTTAATCTTCCAACTAAATTAATACTTTTTTATAATCTCAATTCTGTTTTCAGATCGATATCTTTTTACACGACGTTGCAATCGTCTGGAACATGAAACATACCGTCTTTATGAGAATGATCTACACACACAAACACACACACACATACACATATATATATACATATATATATATATACACTAGAGAGGCTGACTCCCCCCTGATCGCTCCGCACGCCAACCCCCCACTAACAGGTTGAGTAGACAAAAATAACAACATTAATCATGTAATTATCAAGAATCTTAATTTGGATAAAGTATACGTGGACCAGAAAAAGATTCCAAATAAAAAAGTTCAGTCAAGCTTAACAAATTATGGTCCTTCAGAGACATAAAGTGAGTAAGGAGAAGATAATAGATAGAGGGGGACCTATGATCAGTGGCTTGAAAAACCATAAAAACGAGGTAAGACTTTACTTAACTTTAATTTATTGTTTTTACTTATCATAATTGCTATGAACTATAGGCTAAGCTCAAGATGTTTTCAATGAAGATAAGTGACCTCAGATTATATAATGTCTGAAGTTTGGATAGCTGAGTCAGCTACGGCTTATACTAATAGTAAGATAAGTCTTGTAATCTGGGGTTTGGTTCCATTTGCCACCAGAATTTTTTTTTTATGCAATTTATTATTCTGTGTCAATTTCTTGTTATATCTTTCATTCTAATTTATCAATATTGTCAATACTTTTTGTTAGGAACACCAAAATAAATACATTTTCAATACCAAGTGTATAAATAATTTATTACGTTAGTAGCTCTAGTTTGCGGGGCTATTCCATAATTTCATAACACCAAAAAAGTGATTTTAAAGGAAATAAATAAAATTAGGACGTTTTAAAACTTCCAAGAAATTATGAACGTCCAATTTACGAGAGAGAATAGCTGATGGCCTAAGAAATTTACTTTTGTTTCTGTAAATGATTTGTTAGATAAGTACAAGAACGAGTCTTTTCAGAGTAAAAGACAAAAAAGGTGTTGTGCTAACTTCATAATTGTCAAAGTAATCAATCAGTAAGTGATAACACAAGCACTAGATTAACGCTACATAACTTTGTGGCCAATAATGAAATTAATAAAGCAATAACTTTTATGGATAAAGTACTCTGAAAATGCATTTTAATATTTAGTAATAAGCTTTTCTGTTATAATTCAATATTTAATTATTTATTTAAGAACATGATTAGTCTTACATCTCGAGTTAATACAGACGAATCATATTATAAGTAAAAATGCAATTCATCGATAAAATTCATACAAGACGAATTGTGTATATACAGAAAGTTCATATGACAAATGAAGCTCATAGGTCACTTATATGCGTACGTGTATATTAGCTGTAATGTGAATGTATCATAATATGCTGTCATATGGTATGGCTAGCCTCGATGTAAGAATGCGTGTATGTATTGAAATTGTACGATACATGTGTGAATGCATAAATCGCATTAGATGTATTGTTGAATAGTTTACTTGCGCATTAATTGTCTATTTCTAACAATGTATACAAATTTAAGAATTATAATGAACATATCATCTTATTATACTTTAAATTGATCATTTATCACTGATCAATGATCTTACACTGATCCAAAAAACTAAATCGCACTTGTCAGAAGATGCGATTGGAACTGTTGTATTGTTATTTTCTAATGCACAAAATCATAACATAAAACATCATCGTGTAAGCATACTATTTTGCTGTCAATGCAGTCTGTAAGAACGTTGCTCATTGGTTGACCTAATTTAACCAAAGTCCTTTTTTATCCGCTCTGGCACTATAAGAACACACTATCAAGAAAAAATATTGCTCTTTTTACGTCAGTTATCAGTCGTCTAAGGTTTTAGCCTACTCTTGACTCCAGTGACTTGCAAGTACCTTTTACACGTGAGGCATAACGTGCTGACTGAGGTGACTTCGGTGCATTTAGTGAACGTCGATAGTATTGAACTATGCTAAGGAGTGAGGTACAACGAAGATGGCCCGCCAAAAGTGATTTTGGTGATAAAAGAAAAAGCAGAAACCATAACATCTTACTGGCCACGAACTCATTCGTGTAATTTCAGTTACCACTGCAAATTACCGTACAAAACATGAGAGACTGAGAAGTCGCAGAAATAACAATTGGTGATAGATTGCAACTGTAGGGCTGAAGTTGTATAGAGTCAGACCAAGCCGGATAGTCAGGCAGAGTAGGCGTTGTACAAAAATACTAATAAGTTATGAGTTATAAAAAAATTCAAATAAATGCTTAGATGTATACTGATTGCCAGCTACCTCTCCTATCCGCTTAGACCTAAAGTGAATCATAATAAAGAGTAATTTTATATGTGCCGTGTCTTGCTGCTGACTGCAAGGTGAGCAAGGCACGACATATCACACCTTTTATAAACCAAAATGTAAAAGTCTTAAATTAAAATAAGTTTTTATAATCGAATTATAGGTACCGATCCCTATTCATTTTACAATTTTGTCAAGGAATAAGTGTGTATTCATTCGGTCAAATGAGAGAAAAGAAGGGACTAATATTTAAAAATTTCCAGACTTTTTCCATGTTAAACGTATTTGTAAGTATATTATGAATTTATTAAGATTTGGCTTAATGAATGTATTTAAAGTTTGTTTAGTACATCCCATGATTAAAGTTGCTATTGCACATGAACAGTGAGCTTGACTTAACGCGAACACCTAAAAACTTGTGCAGCTGCTGCCTATATCAAGTGCATTTGCTGCTTCAGTTAAAAAAGGTTACAACTGCTCTACCTCTAGAAGATCTAAAACATTAATTTTATTTCAGTGCATTGAGCCATAACGAAAAGGTCAAAGTTCCATTGTCTGACCTAGTAGGTATTATTATATTCTTCAAATACTTCCAGATATGTTTGAGTCTATTAAATACTGCATCACACGCAAATTTCAAACTCATATACTTTATAATGTAATAACAATGTGAAATAAAAAACATTTTTCTTATACACATACGTGCTATTTCTCTTTTGTCCTTTTGTCTCTTTTGTCCTTATTTTCCTTCTAAGTGGTCTTTTCAACAGCATACCCATAAAAAAAGTATTCTTTAGGCTCATTTTCCTGATTAATAATAAGCAGTTGGTTATCCGGAGAACGACCGGAAGGCGAGGTATTCTTTGATCGGTGGCGTACCTTCCTCTTATACGGTGTCCTTACAAAGAGACTTTAAGGGTAAGAGTCAATCTACCTGCAGCCAGCTCTTTATTATCAAGAATAATAATAATAAGGAACAGATGGAAGTCTCACCCCTGGCCCTTTTTAGGACTATTATAAGTATTTACGTTTCCTACTTAACCATCAATCTCATCAGTTCTTTTAAGGGCCGACTAAGTTTAAACTACCTGGCCAACAAATACATTTTTACTACCATCTTCAGAAGGAATTCGTGGACTTAAAGACTATGTAAAATAAAGATGGCCCCTATTAAACCAAGTCAGTCATTTACTAGCAGTCGTCACGAGCGAAGTTGTTCGTTGCAAGGCTGAAAACCCTGGCGACCGATGACCCTATTCTACCCTCTCGACTTTCATCATTTAACCAGGAATCACCGCTCCTCTCCAAGGTCTGCGCTGGGAAAACCTGACAGCTATAAAGGAAAAAAAATTGAGCCAACAGGACAGTCTCTAACGGGCAAACATCAAGAGCTTATCTCACCATTTATAAAAAATCCATAAGATTTTTGAATCTAGCTGGTGTACAGCATAATGCAAATGGCATATCAGTATACCAGTAATGTCCGTACCGAGTTCCAAAAGCTATTTTCTGGCGATCTTCTGGAGATACTTCAATTTGATGAAATCCTTTAACCAGATCAAATACTAAAAAAACTTTTGACACACCAATTTGCGCTAATATCTCTGTAATGTAAAGCAACGGGTATTAGAAATCGTTTTAGAGCTTAATTTTTTGCTACATATGACGAGACGATGTATTTTTTTTTCGTTTGGTCCTGGCTTTTTGGGGACAACTTACAGCGGACTATGGTAAGGGCTTAAAGAGTAGCTAACGGTTACTCCTTGCAATAATTTTCCAATCTGATCTTTAACTTACTGGTGTAGAGTAGTAGGATATCTTTGTTGTTGAGTAAAAACAGGTTAATGATCAGTTGTTGGTATATTGTATTGTACATACGATGTACGTGTAGCAGCGACACCTTAGATAGAAATAAAATGTGAATACTCTTTTACAATTTGACAAAGCTGCTTATAAATTGTTTTATTACGGCAATGCTGAAAAAGTTTTTCTGTAATTTATTTAATTTTTTCCTCTGTTGTTATGTTAGAAATATTATTACTCAAATCTGGGTCGAGAAAGTTTTCTGAATCATCTAAATAAAAAGGTACAAGATTTTGTGTAGGGATCAAAATTTCTACTGACTCTTCTGTAGTGCTTACAGCCATCGTTAAATAGTGGCTCTTATCATATGTTACTACTTTGCTTATAAATATTCCAAGAGTAGTGTTTGTTGAGTGCAGGTATACTTGCTCGTGGCTGTTAGTCTGCATTACAGAAATTTCTATGGAAACTCTTGTTCTGGCCAGTATTTTGTAATTATAATTTTGACCAAAGGTTACTGCTGTAAGCTTAAAATATTGAGAAGTTGGAAGAGATCTTGACTTTTTTTCATTTATGCTGAAATTATCTATAAATTCGTGAAAAATATCTTTATTTTTTATACATAATGTTGTTCTAACAAGAAATTCCAGTCCACGTTCTTCATCGCTTATTGTTACAATTCTTCTCATAAATGGAATGGGACTTATAGGTCTTTGTTTTTAGTATCAAGGCTCTTGTGTCATAGCAATGCCTGGCCCATTCTTTGGCTAAAAATAAATTTTCTAATATTCCTGTCTCACGGAGGGGTGTTTCTTGTGCTAAGATGTGAAAAACGTGATTTTTATCAAATATGTTTTACGTTACTGTTTCTAATGTTATGATATTTTGAGATGTTAATTCAATAAGAGCAATTATTGTATTAGTATTTATAATTACATTTGGTAGTAATGGAGATATTTACATATTATTGACGTTAGCTTCTGTATTTACGATAATAGTATCTTCACTTTCATTTCATTGTAAAATTTTAAGTCTTACTCTCAGTGCACTGCCAATGTTTCTTGCGACAGATACTCGGGCGATTGCACAAATAAGTTCGTCAGTAAATGCTGATTTATGTCTTTGCTCGCCGTTACGTCTGGGTGACAAGTACCATTTCCACTTAAAGAATGACCTGGCTTAGAAGAATTTGGTCTAAAATTTTGTTAATTATTGAAAGAATTGGACCTTGAACGAAAGCTAGTAACGTTTCGGAATTCTCGTGGTGTCTGAGCGTTGTTGCAAGTACAGGAGTACCTTCAATGGTAGAAGTAGACAACCTACCATATGTACACTGGAGTAAACTTGTGTAAAAGGGACAGTTGAAACAGACTCATGATTGATTTTGGTGTTGTATTGGTTGTGTGGGGACGAGCTTTTGATGATTTTTCCATGAGTCGTTCAAAAGTTCATAAGATTGTGTTTCATTTTATTTTCGCAACAATCTCACAGATTGATTAATGAATTTGTTTTTATATTGGAAATCTTGGTGAGGAACTATTTTCTTATCTAAATTTAACGTAGTAGGAAAGATTTTTGTATCATTATAATTGTAATAGTGAGGAGCGTTATTGCGTATTTCTGTGTTGGGATCGTTAAATTCAACATATTATGAGGTAGTTCGATTAGATTCAAGATGTTGAGAATATTTTTGTCTGTTCTGGTTATGTACTGTTAGATTTTGTCTTTCTGAAGAGTCTAAGATCTTAGCAAGGTACGTGTGTAAGTTGTGATGGCTTATACTGGTCTGTGTGTTGGGGTATAATATTTTTCTTACTTCTTCGGCTTCTAAGGCTACCTGTAAAGCCCTGACTAACGTTTTTAGAACGTTTGACATTATGCTGGCCTTGCATGAATGATGTATGGCCAATCATTTGAAATGAAGGACCTACCATTTTTAACATCTTACGAGAAATCTCTAAGAGGTGTATTTTGACTACTTTATGTCAGTATGTGTAAGAGAACTTGATTTATACGTAAAACTGAATTATTAAGGGCTACGGAAGCCGTTGTGTCTACTCATAAACCTCAGGGCTGTTATCTCTGACTTACATTTGAAGTAAAAATTTCATACTTAGCATAAAGTAAGGAGCTGGGGGTTTAAGAAAAATTTGAATGACCTGAAGAGTTAATAATAAATAATTACCAAGATAATATATGAGTTTTGTTGAGAAATGATTAGCCATACATCATTCATGCAAGGCCAGCATAATGTCAAACGTTCTAAAAACGTTTGTCAGTGCTTTACCGGTAGCCTTAGTAGCCGAAGAAGTAAGAAAAATATTATACCCCAACACACAGACCAGTATAAGCCATCACAACTTACACACGTACCTTGCTAAGATCTTAGACTCTTCAGAAAGACAAAATCTAACAGTACATAACCAGAACAGACAAAAATATTCTCAACATCTTGAATCTAATCGAACTACCTCATAATATGTTGAATTTAACGATCCCAACACAGAAATACGCAATAACGCTCCTCACTATTACAATTATAATGATACAAAAATCTTTCCTACTACGTTAAATTTAGATAAGAAAATAGTTCCTCACCAAGATTTCCAATATAAAAACAAATTCATTAATCAATCTGTGAGATTGTTGCGAAAATAAAATGAAACACAATCTTATGAACTTTTGAACGACTCATGGAAAAATCATCAAAAGCTCGTCCCCACACAACCAATACAACACCAAAATCAATCATGAGTCTGTTTCAACTGTCCCTTTTACACAAGTTTACTCCAGTGTACATATGGTAGGTTGTCTACTTCTACCATTGAAGGTACTCCTGTACTTGCAACAACGCTCAGACACCACGAGAATTCCGAAACGTTACTAGCTTTCGTTCAAGGTCCAATTCTTTCAATAATTAACAAAATTTTAGACCAAATTCTCCTAAGCCAGGTCATTCTTTAAGTGGAAATGGTACTTGTCACCCAGACGTAACGGCGAGCAAAGACATAAATCAGCATTTACTGACGAACTTATTTGTGCAATCGCCCGAGTATCTGTCGCAAGAAACATTGGCAGTGCACTGAGAGTAAGACTTAAAATTTTACAATGAAATGAAAGTGAAGATACTATTATCGTAAATACAGAAGCTAACGTCAATAATATGTAAATATCTCCATTACTACCAAATGTAATTATAAATACTAATACAATAATTGCTCTTATTGAATTAACATCTCAAAATATCATAACATTAGAAACAGTAACGTAAAACATATTTGATAAAAATCACGTTTTTCACATCTTAGCACAAGAAACACCCCTCCGTGAGACAGGAATATTAGAAAATTTATTTTTAGCCAAAGAATGGGCCAGGCATTGCTATGACACAAGAGCCTTGATACTAAAAACAAAGACCTATAAGTCCCATTCCATTTATGAGAAGAATTGTAACAATAAGCGATGAAGAACGTGGACTGGAATTTCTTGTTAGAACAACATTATGTATAAAAAATAAAGATATTTTTCACGAATTTATAGATAATTTCAGCATAAATGAAAAAAAGTCAAGATCTCTTCCAACTTCTCAATATTTTAAGCTTACAGCAGTAACCTTTGGTCAAAATTATAATTACAAAATACTGGCCAGAACAAGAGTTTCCATAGAAATTTCTGTAATGCAGACTAACAGCCACGAGCAAGTATACCTGCACTCAACAAACACTACTCTTGGAATATTTATAAGCAAAGTAGTAACATATGATAAGAGCCACTATTTAACGATGGCTGTAAGCACTACAGAAGAGTCAGTAGAAATTTTGATCCCTACACAAAATCTTGTACCTTTTTATTTAGATGATTCAGAAAACTTTCTCGACCCAGATTTGAGTAATAATATTTCTAACATAACAACAGAGGAAAAAATTAAATAAATTACAGAAAAACTTTTTCAGCATTGCCGTAATAAAACAATTTATAAGCAGCTTTGTCAAATTGTAAAAGAGTATTCACATTTTATTTCTATCTAAGGTGTCGCTGCTACACGTACATCGTATGTACAATACAATATACCAACAACTGATCATTAACCTGTTTTTACTCAACAACAAAGATATCCTACTACTCTACACCAGTAAGTTAAAGATCAGATTGGAAAATTATTGCAAGGAGTAACCGTTAGCTACTCTTTAAGCCCTTACCATAGTCCGCTGTAAGTTGTCCCCAAAAAGCCAGGACCAAACGAAAAAAAAATACATCGTCTCGTCATATGTAGCAAAAAATTAAGCTCTAAAACGATTTCTAATACCCGTTGCTTTACATTACAGAGATATTAGCGCAAATTGGTGTGTCAAAAGTTTTTTTAGTATTTGATCTGGTTAAAGGATTTCATCAAATTGAAGTATCTCCAGAAGATCGCCAGAAAATAGCTTTTGGAACTCGGTACGGACATTACTGGTATACTGATATGCCATTTGCATTATGCTGTACACCAGCTAGATTCAAAAATCTTATGGATTTTTTATAAATGGTGAGATAAGCTCTTGATGTTTGCCCGTTAGAGACTGTCCTGTTGGCTCAATTTTTTTTCCTTTATAGCTGTCAGGTTTTCCCAGCGCAGACCTTGGAGAGGAGCGGTGATTCCTGGTTAAATGATGAAAGTCGAGAGGGTAGAATAGGGTCATCGGTCGCCAGGGTTTTCAGCCTTGCAACGAACAACTTCGCTCGTGACGACTGCTAGTAAATGACTGACTTGGTTTAATAGGGGCCATCTTTATTTTACATAGTCTTTAAGTCCACGAATTCCTTCTGAAGATGGTAGTAAAAATGTATTTGTTGGCCAGGTAGTTTAAACTTAGTCGGCCCTTAAAAGAACTGATGAGATTGATGGTTAAGTAGGAAACGTAAATACTTATAATAGTCCTAAAAAGGGCCAGGGGTGAGACTTCCATCTGTTCCTTATTATTATTATTCTTGATAATAAAGAGCTGGCTGCAGGTAGATTGACTCTTACCCTTAAAGTCTCTTTGTAAGGACACCGTATAAGAGGAAGGTACGCCACCGATCAAAGAATACCTCGCCTTCCGGTCGTTCTCCGGATAACCAACTGCTTATTATTAATCAGGAAAATGAGCCTAAAGAATACTTTTTTTATGGGTATGCTGTTGAAAAGACCACTTAGAAGGAAAATAAGGACAAAAGAGACAAAAGGACAAAAGAGAAATAGCACGTATGTGTATAAGAAAAATGTTTTTTATTTTACATTGTTAATACATTATAAAGTATATGAGTTTGAAATTTGCGTGTGATGCAGTATTTAATAGACTCAAACATATCTGGAAGTATTTGAAGAATATAATAATACCTACTAGGTCAGACAATGGAACTTTGACCTTTTCGTTATGGCTCAATGCACTGAAATAAAATTAATGTTTTAGATCTTCTAGAGGTAGAGCAGTTGTAACCTTTTTTAACTGAAGCAGCAAATGCACTAGACATAGGCAGCAGCTGCACAAGTTTTTAGGTGTACGCGTTAAGTAAAGCTCACTGTTCATGTGCAATAGCAACTTTAATCATGGGATGTACTAAACAAACTTTAAATATATTCATTAAGCCAAATCTTAATAAATTCATAATATACTTACAAATACGTTTAACATGGAAAAAGTCTGGAAATTTTTAAATTTTAGTCCTTTCTCATCTCTTATTTGACTGAATGAGTACACACTTATCCCTTGACAAAATTATAAAATGAAGAGGGATCGGTACCTATAATTCGATTATAAAAACTTATTTTAATTTAAGACTTTTACATTTTTGTTCATAAAAGGTGTGATGTGTCGTGCTAAGCTCACCTTGCAGTCAGCAGCAAGACACGGCACATATAAAATTACTCTTTATTATGATTTACTTTAGGGCTAAGCGGATAGGAGAGGTAGCTGGCAATCAGTATACATCTAAGCATTTATTTGAATTTTTTTATAACTCAGAACTTATTAGTATTTCTATACAACGCTTACTCTGCCAGATTATCCGACTTGGTCTGACTCTATACAACTTTAACCCTGCAGGTGCAGGTTCGGCAGTTGCTGCTCGGCACAATGCTTGTCTACGGTAGGGACGGGATAAATAGGAAAAAGGCCTACGGTTCTTTTGCTACAGCAGGGGTCTCTCTGTAGCACTATCTTCGGGCACCGGGAGATCCGACGAGCAGGGGTTGGCACTCGAACCCAGCAGTTCTTGACAGCGTGTGTGTGAAGGTCGCAGTGGCAGTCCGGGTAGCCATTAGGTAGCCGTTGTTGTGCGTCTTCGGTGGCCGCTCGGTACAGCACACAGTCGTATCTCGCACACACACCCGTAGAACTATATAATGTTGCGGAGCCCTCGGATTATACGCCTCAGCGGGAAGCAGACAAGGCGGAGAGTGTCTTTCTTGTCGCCTTGCCGATTCGTGCTCCCTGATACTGTAGCTACCTGCTAACCTTTGGTCAAAATTATAATTACAAAATACTGGCCAGAACAAGAGTTTCCATAGAAATTTCTGTAATGCAGACTAACAGCCACGAGCAAGTATACCTGCACTCAACAAACACTACTCTTGGAATATTTATAAGCAAAGTAGTAACATATGATAAGAGCCACTATTTAACGATGGCTGTAAGCACTACAGAAGAGTCAGTAGAAATTTTGATCCCTACACAAAATCTTGTACCTTTTTATTTAGATGATTCAGAAAACTTTCTCGACCCAGATTTGAGTAATAATATTTCTAACATAACAACAGAGGAAAAAATTAAATAAATTACAGAAAAACTTTTTCAGCATTGCCGTAATAAAACAATTTATAAGCAGCTTTGTCAAATTGTAAAAGAGTATTCACATTTTATTTCTATCTAAGGTGTCGCTGCTACACGTACATCGTATGTACAATACAATATACCAACAACTGATCATTAACCTGTTTTTACTCAACAACAAAGATATCCTACTACTCTACACCAGTAAGTTAAAGATCAGATTGGAAAATTATTGCAAGGAGTAACCGTTAGCTACTCTTTAAGCCCTTACCATAGTCCGCTGTAAGTTGTCCCCAAAAAGCCAGGACCAAACGAAAAAAAAATACATCGTCTCGTCATATGTAGCAAAAAATTAAGCTCTAAAACGATTTCTAATACCCGTTGCTTTACATTACAGAGATATTAGCGCAAATTGGTGTGTCAAAAGTTTTTTTAGTATTTGATCTGGTTAAAGGATTTCATCAAATTGAAGTATCTCCAGAAGATCGCCAGAAAATAGCTTTTGGAACTCGGTACGGACATTACTGGTATACTGATATGCCATTTGCATTATGCTGTACACCAGCTAGATTCAAAAATCTTATGGATTTTTTATAAATGGTGAGATAAGCTCTTGATGTTTGCCCGTTAGAGACTGTCCTGTTGGCTCAATTTTTTTTCCTTTATAGCTGTCAGGTTTTCCCAGCGCAGACCTTGGAGAGGAGCGGTGATTCCTGGTTAAATGATGAAAGTCGAGAGGGTAGAATAGGGTCATCGGTCGCCAGGGTTTTCAGCCTTGCAACGAACAACTTCGCTCGTGACGACTGCTAGTAAATGACTGACTTGGTTTAATAGGGGCCATCTTTATTTTACATAGTCTTTAAGTCCACGAATTCCTTCTGAAGATGGTAGTAAAAATGTATTTGTTGGCCAGGTAGTTTAAACTTAGTCGGCCCTTAAAAGAACTGATGAGATTGATGGTTAAGTAGGAAACGTAAATACTTATAATAGTCCTAAAAAGGGCCAGGGGTGAGACTTCCATCTGTTCCTTATTATTATTATTCTTGATAATAAAGAGCTGGCTGCAGGTAGATTGACTCTTACCCTTAAAGTCTCTTTGTAAGGACACCGTATAAGAGGAAGGTACGCCACCGATCAAAGAATACCTCGCCTTCCGGTCGTTCTCCGGATAACCAACTGCTTATTATTAATCAGGAAAATGAGCCTAAAGAATACTTTTTTTATGGGTATGCTGTTGAAAAGACCACTTAGAAGGAAAATAAGGACAAAAGAGACAAAAGGACAAAAGAGAAATAGCACGTATGTGTATAAGAAAAATGTTTTTTATTTTACATTGTTAATACATTATAAAGTATATGAGTTTGAAATTTGCGTGTGATGCAGTATTTAATAGACTCAAACATATCTGGAAGTATTTGAAGAATATAATAATACCTACTAGGTCAGACAATGGAACTTTGACCTTTTCGTTATGGCTCAATGCACTGAAATAAAATTAATGTTTTAGATCTTCTAGAGGTAGAGCAGTTGTAACCTTTTTTAACTGAAGCAGCAAATGCACTAGACATAGGCAGCAGCTGCACAAGTTTTTAGGTGTACGCGTTAAGTAAAGCTCACTGTTCATGTGCAATAGCAACTTTAATCATGGGATGTACTAAACAAACTTTAAATACATTCATTAAGCCAAATCTTAATAAATTCATAATATACTTACAAATACGTTTAACATGGAAAAAGTCTGGAAATTTTTAAATATTAGTCCCTTCTTTTCTCTCATTTGACCGAATGAATACACACTTATTCCTTGACAAAATTGTAAAATGAATAGGGATCGGTACCTATAATTCGATTATAAAAACTTATTTTAATTTAAGACTTTTACATTTTGGTTTATAAAAGGTGTGATATGTCGTGCCTTGCTCACCTTGCAGTCAGCAGCAAGACACGGCACATATAAAATTACTCTTTATTATGATTTACTTTAGGGCTAAGCGGATAGGAGAGGTAGCTGGCAATCAGTATACATCTAAGCATTTATTTGAATTTTTTTATAACTCAGAACTTATTAGTATTTCTATACAACGCTTACTCTGCCAGATTATCCGACTTGGTCTGACTCTATACAACTTTAACCCTGCAGGTGCAGGTTCGGCAGTTGCTGCTCGGCACAATGCTTGTCTACGGTAGGGACGGGATAAATAGGAAAAAGGCCTACGGTTCTTTTGCTACAGCAGGGGTCTCTCTGTAGCACTATCTTCGGGCACCGGGAGATCCGACGAGCAGGGGTTGGCACTCGAACCCAGCAGTTCTTGACAGCGTGTGTGTGAAGGTCGCAGTGGCAGTCCGGGTAGCCATTAGGTAGCCGTTGTTGTGCGTCTTCGGTGGCCGCTCGGTACAGCACACAGTCGTATCTCGCACACACACCCGTAGAACTATATAATGTTGCGGAGCCCTCGGATTATACGCCTCAGCGGGAAGCAGACAAGGCGGAGAGTGTCTTTCTTGTCGCCTTGCCGATTCGTGCTCCCTGATACTGTAGCTACCTGCCTGTGTATGCGTCGGTGCGCTCACACACCCGCCGCTGCACACAGTCAAAGGCTGGCAGTGCTGCTTATAGTAGGGAGAAGTGAAGGGATAGGTCGGTACAAGGGCCGTGGGTGGGTAGTGTTGGTGTGCATAGTGCCACCTCTCATCTTGTCTGCTACTACGACATACCTTTCTACCATGACGTCGGTTTATCACATCACAAAGGTTAGAGTTAAATAATATAATTTTGAACGTCCTCTGCTCCTTGTTTAATAATTTGTTTCCAGACAACAACAAAATTCAAAAATTTTGGTTACATCAATTCAAGTATACCTGCACTCAACAAACACTACTCTTGGAATATTTATAAGCAAAGTAGTAACATATGATAAGAGCCACTATTTAACGATGGCTGTAAGCATCAAAACACCTCTGAGTCTTGACGAACGCATGTGTGTGTTATGCTGTGGTTTTCGTTTGTGTGCAGGTATGCGGAAAAAAACTCGTATCTCGTGCATAATCTCCTCCAACATCCGACNGGGACGAGCTTTTGATGATTTTTCCATGAGTCGTTCAAAAGTTCATAAGATTGTGTTTCATTTTATTTTCGCAACAATCTCACAGATTGATTAATGAATTTGTTTTTATATTGGAAATCTTGGTGAGGAACTATTTTCTTATCTAAATTTAACGTAGTAGGAAAGATTTTTGTATCATTATAATTGTAATAGTGAGGAGCGTTATTGCGTATTTCTGTGTTGGGATCGTTAAATTCAACATATTATGAGGTAGTTCGATTAGATTCAAGATGTTGAGAATATTTTTGTCTGTTCTGGTTATGTACTGTTAGATTTTGTCTTTCTGAAGAGTCTAAGATCTTAGCAAGGTACGTGTGTAAGTTGTGATGGCTTATACTGGTCTGTGTGTTGGGGTATAATATTTTTCTTACTTCTTCGGCTACTAAGGCTACCGGTAAAGCACTGACAAACGTTTTTAGAACGTTTGACATTATGCTGGCCTTGCATGAATGATGTATGGCTAATCATTTCTCAACAAAACTCATATATTATCTTGGTAATTATTTATTATTAACTCTTCAGGTCATTCAAATTTTTCTTAAACCCCCAGCTCCTTACTTTATGCTAAGTATGAAATTTTTACTTCAAATGTAAGTCAGAGATAACAGCCCTGAGGTTTATGAGTAGACACAACGGCTTCCGTAGCCCTTAATAATTCAGTTTTACGTATAAATCAAGTTCTCTTACACATACTGACATAAAGTAGTCAAAATACACCTCTTAGAGATTTCTCGTAAGATGTTAAAAATGGTAGGTCCTTCATTTCAAATGATTGGCCATACATCATTCATGCAAGGCCAGCATAATGTCAAACGTTCTAAAAACGTTAGTCAGGGCTTTACAGGTAGCCTTAGAAGCCGAAGAAGTAAGAAAAATATTATACCCCAACACACAGACCAGTATAAGCCATCACAACTTACACACGTACCTTGCTAAGATCTTAGACTCTTCAGAAAGACAAAATCTAACAGTACATAACCAGAACAGACAAAAATATTCTCAACATCTTGAATCTNATGTATGCAGAATTATTATCAAGATGCAATGTCTGATACAAAAGTAAAAGTAAAAGGGGACGGAGATTGTTTATTAAGAACTTTTCCTTATTTTCTGTAGGATAACGAAGGTTTTTATGAGACAGCTCCTTCTTTAGTAAATAATAATTGTTTAAATTAATAGCGAAATTATTATGAATTCATAGTAGGCAACGATTATTATCAAAATGTGAAGAGTAGTGATGATTATAATAATATAATGTCAAAAAATAGGGCTTATGGAATAAGTTTTCAAATTAACAGCTTCTCAGATTTGTTTCATGCTTACGTTGAAGTTCATTTCTAAAATAACGTTGTTCAAATATTTGGAAATTTAAACGGTAATCTTAAACTAAATTTTTTTTGTATGGAAACATTCATTCTGGTCACTATGATGTGTTAGACTTTAAAAACTGAACACAAAGTTTTATTGATAATACCTTACGAAAATCATTCGGAAAACAAAAAGAAATTAGTCGTAATAATGAAGAAAGTCATTAGTAAGAGAATTAAGGAAAAAAAAGTCAACAATACTAAACCTTCAAGACTCAAATTTGATAGAAAAATTTTTGATCAATTATGTAATATAATAAATCATTATTATTCAGAAAAAATCTTTCTCAAAATAGGAAATTTAAATCCTCAGAAAATTAAAATCATATTCGAACAGAAGCTAACAATTCAATTAGTCATACCTTAAGCATAAAACAATAAATAAAATCTTCTAATAATTAAACAGTTAGTCACACTGAAGTAATACAATTCAAATACTCATTATATAATAGTTTATATTAAACAGATGGAAATGGATTATTAAAAATGTTTTTTCTTTTTTTGTATGATAAAGACTATTTTCATTCTAGAAAAAGATTGATGATAGTTAAAAATGTCGTAAAAAAATGGAACTTTTTTGTCGATTTCATTGTTAGGAATGAATATTTCCGAAATGTAAAAAAATCTAAAAATTGTTTTGAAATATTGATTAACTAAGGAGCTTATAGTGCATCAATGTAAATACAGAGTTAAGTGGATATAATAAATCTTCACATTACAATTGTTGTTCAAAATTCTATGATTATTTTATATTCTGGTAATCGTTCATATGATTTTAAATCAAATAATTAATTCCTGAGTTAAATAATAATTAATGTGCATTCAGCTATATTTAAGTTATAGTGTTATTAAAATAGTGGTATTGGAAGAAAACTACAAAATCTTACATACATCGAATTCAGAAAAAGAGAAAAATCTGAATGTATAAAAATGAGTAGTATATTTAAGAATAAAAATTTATACCTTATTTTAAAAAGTACTCTGAATAAAAATAATAATTTATAAGTAAATGATTTATTTTATGGTAAAATAAGTAATAATGTATGTATCGTTTAGCAGTATTTTGGCCAGAAGAAAGAAAAAAAGTCATTGTGTTGTCATCAGAAAAAGGTTTGTCTAAGCCCGTTGAGTAAATATCATTTAGAATTGAAAGAACTTTTACTTTATAATGAAAATCTCAGAATACTTATCAGGTACTACAATGATGTGTTAAGTCTTGCATCTTTGATAAGTAGAGAAATAGAACAAAAAGCAAAAGGTATACATGTTAGATATATATTTGGCGCTTGTAACTGTATTCTAACGCATGCGCAATAGCAAGAAGACGAGACGCCGTGACGCTGCACTTCAGCGTCTAATACCTATAGTTTACTCACTCTCACGCGATCAGTCAGTCAGTCAATACGCAATCCCTGCTTTTCGTATTTTCCTTTTGATTCGATCTTGCTTTATTTCAGTTCAGCTTACGATTGTATCCTTGATTGTAAAGACTAAAGATAGCATACACTGAAGATAGTGAGAATAAACGTGTCCGTGTTTTATAACAAAAGCGACAGTGTTGTACATTTTATTGCCCGATCATATACCCAGACACCCATACTGCTTACAATACACAACATTAAAATTTAAGGACAAATATTACATTTAGCGCAAAACACATTGAATTCTGATCGTAGTAAAAAAGCAAAAAACAGTAAACTATATATATAATGGTAATAAAATTTCTATTGATTTAAGGTTGAAATCTATAAATAATAGTAAGATTCTTAGAAAACACATTGAAACTTTGACAGAAGTTATAAAGAAAAATCCGATGGCAAAAAAGTACAAACATTTGCATCAAATTACAAATGTAGAAAAACTACCAAATTGTAAAATGATTTTTTTAAGAAACATGGTCCAGCAAAAACATACATGTAATAAAACACTGACTGCAGAATGCGGTGCTATTATAGTTTTAAACTCTGGACTTTTAGAAAGCCTCGATCATTATGTAAGCCCAAAAGAATTATCCGATAATTATCCTAAGGAAATATTTTTTAATAAACTCATTTTATTGATCCCATAATGTTTTCATTGTTTTTTCTTAGGAGATTGAGGATCAAGTACTAGTTTTTTTTTTAAATTACTTGAATAAGAGTAAAGAACCAACCATGTCACAATATTATTCCTACTGACTCTATTACAGACCAAACAAAATTTACTTTAATTTATTATTATACAGGGAATGGCTGACACAACAATTTTTTATACATTCTTAAACCATGATTTAATATAACCGCTTAAATTATTTAAGATATACTAAAAAAAATTTCAGAATTGAATGTTATCAAGGTTTGTGAGACGCAATTGTTAAAAGTGCATCCAATATCTTAAAAATTTCGAAACAAAGGAAAAAATTGAGAATTTTTTCATACTTCCGACTACATGCATTGGAAGTCCAAGATGTATGCAGAATTATTATCAAGATGCAATGTCTATAATGAGAAAATGTTGGAGACCAGATTTATTTTTAACAGTAACGTGTAATCCTAAATAAAAAAAAATGAAGTTAATTTTATCAAAAGTTTCTACAAATACAACACCAAACAATATTCCAAACATAACTATTAGACTATTGCACTTGAAATTGATATCAGTCTTGGATGACTTCATTGTTAACATTATATTCGGTAAAGTAATAGCATACGACTATCTTACTGAACTCCAAAAACGTGGTCCACCTCATGCACACATTTTGATAACTTTGCATCTTGATAAAAAAATTATTACACCTGAACTAATAGATGCAACTATTTTAACCAAAATTTCTTCTAATAATACAAAACTTACAAAATTAGTAAGTAAATACATGCATGGACCTCATACAGAACAAATTCCTTGTATGATTGATAAAAAATGTACAAAAAATTTTTCAAAATCTTTCGCAAACGTTACTTCATTAAAAAAAATGGTTATACTAAATAAAGAATGAAAAATAATACTTCTGAACAACATGTTTATAAACTTCGAAAAAAAGACGGAATTTCAGTAGATCATTCAATGATTGTACAATATAACAAACTTTTGGTAATGAAATTCAAATGTCATTTTAATGTTGGATTCTGTGCGTCTATTCAAAACATTAAATCTATTTATAACTACATTCATAAAGGTAGTGACAGAGCATACATCAAAATACAAAAATTAAAAGACTTAGACGAAGAAATATTTCATGGAATTAATAGTTACGTTGATGCAAGATGTGTAGGTCTCATAAATGCAGCTTTGAGATCGCAAGAATTTCCAATTTGTGATACAAGTCATGCAGTTGTTAAATTACCTACTTGCCATAAAAACAAACAAAACTTGTGAAACACAGCTAACAGTTTGGTTCAAATTAAATAACCATGATGACTGTGCAAAATCCATAAAGGATGTAATTGTATGCAAAAAATAAAATTTTCTTCATAGATGGTCTCGGTGAGTCAGGAAAAACTTATCTATATAGAACGTTAATTTATTTTTATATTTCTCAAAATAAAAAGATTACGTCAAAGGCATGGTCTGGCATAGCATTAATTTTGCTTCCAAAAGGAATGACAAGTCATAGAACTTTAAGACTTCCTATATGTATGAATAATATAGAGAGTAACTTTTTAAAATTCAAGTCAGTCTAAAAAAAATTAGCAGAAGTTAATTTTATTATTTAGGATAAGGCTGTAATAATTCCAAAAAAAGCATTGAAAATAGTAGACGTTAGAACGTTAAGAGATTTATGTAATAATGAAAAATATTTTAGCAATAAATTAGTTATTTTAGGAGGTGATTTTCATCAGATTGTTGCAGTAATAAAAAATAGTAATAGAATAGTATATTGCGTACTAGTTTGCAAAGGCTTCGATTGACGAATTGAGAGGTTTACGGTACGAGCCGAAGGTGAGGGCCATAACGAGGTTTGTAAAGAAGCTTTTTCGAACGAGTTTCGTATACTATTTTTCCGTCTGAGAATCCAAAAGTAAGCGCTGAAGGTGCTATTTCGAGGTTAGAAGGTGGAAAAAATTATATTCGAATAAACTAATAGATCTTCTTGTTTATGGAACTTATTTAAAATTTTTAAACAAGAAATTATTATTTGTTTGAACGATGAAAGATTTTTACAACTATGATTAAAAATTAAGGAAGTGGAAATAAAAACTCTTAACATTGCTGAAAATTAAATATCGAACGATGTATGTTCCCAATAACTTTCTGATATCTATAATTCTTCAATGCACAGTGTTGTACCAACATCATATAACGAGTATTCTGGTTATTTAAATAATAAAATACTTAAAACATTAACTGGAGGAATTAAAACTTACTTAAGTATAGATAACGCAACTCATAAAGGAGTTGATTAATCGGACGATACTATTTTTTTAAATTTTTTGGTAAAAATGTTGAACAATATTCGTGAAGGATTACCACCTTATGAACCTAATCTAAGATTTGATACCATAGTCATGTTACTTAGAAGTTAAAGTATATCAGATGGACTGTGTAATAAAATACGCTGACCAATCACAAAAATATTTCTGTATGATATAGGAGGAGAAATACTAACTAAAGCAAAAAATAAAAATAAAGTCTTTATTTCAAGAATAACATTAGACAGAGAAAGCACCTTAACATAATCTTTTACTTTGTATCGTATACAATTTCCAATCGTCGTGGCATTTGTTATGACAATAAACAAATCCTAAGGTCAAAGTTTTGATATTGTAGACTTGTATTTAAGAAAACCCTTATTTTGTTATGGTTATTTATACATAACTTTATCAAGATGCGAAAATAAAAATAATTTATTTATTCAAGTAGAAAAAAAAAAAAATAGTAGTAGAAAATATTGTTTGAAAAAAGATTTTTCCAGGATTGATCGACTTTACTTGATAATTTTTATAGATAAATCAGCAATATTCTTGGCAATTAATTGAAAGTTATTCTATTTCTGAATATTTCATCATTCAAAAAGTATGCATGACATGATGTATTTTTTTTTATAATGACACTTGTTTGTTAAAAAAATAAAATTATAAATTTTTCAGAGTAAAAAATCTCTTATTTCTTTAACAAAAACTATTACAGTATAGTAACTTTGTATACATGTCACAAGATAATTATTGTGAACAATTTTAAAACGTTTGGTTGATTTTATGATTAACATTTTAAATTTCAGTCATAAAAGGGAATTTAAATTCATTGATTTACAAAATTAAAATACAAAAATAATTATTTTATAACACGTATACATCAAAGGGAATAGTAAGAGACAGATGTTTTCTTTAAATTAGGATTATACGTATACTATATACATAAAAAAATTAGTATACTTATATTTTTATAAGTATATATTGTTATAAATAGTATCCTCATTTAAAATTGGGTATGGGGAGTTCTGTCTCTTCATGGTTATGATACAGCTCAATTTAATAGGTTACTCACTTAACCTTTTAAAATTAGGTGATACTTCAACGGTTATTAATATTCAATAATTATGTAACGTTTTTAATTGTTAATGTAGTTGTATTATGTCATACATGTAGATGTAAGAAATAATGAATGTTACATTGTTTTAAACTAATAGTAACAAAAAATAGAGTTGAATGCACCAAAAACCTTATACTCATTAGTGAGTTAATACAACAAGATGATTAAAGTTATTACATTACGATTTAAAATATATTACTTATTAATATTATTACATAATTAAACAGAAAGTCTATATTTCATCAATATGAAAAATCCATTTATTTGCCTTTTTGGCGGTGAGGAAAAATAGATGAAAATAATTATTTTTTAAACTCAGTATAATTAACTACATTGTAAATAGAGATATTTTATACTCAATAGAAAAAGTTGCAATTGGACAAAAAATGGTGGGGAATGGCAATGGGTGAACATAAAAAATGATGCTGGGGTCTGTGAGGGAACAAGAAAAGTAATGTAAGAGCTGTAGGTGGTCTGTGGAGGCTGTTAGGTTCTCAAGAAAAAGTGAGAAACATTTAGTTAACGGGGAAAACGATTTAATTTTAGCTCATTTGTGGAGGTCTGTGGGGGGATGTGTGGAACGCCTCTTACAGATAACTGTTTAAAATATGAAGATATAAATTTTTTTATGCACTTATGCCAATTTTTTTTCCATTTCTTAAAGCACTTGTCCTAAGCACTTTTTAGATAACCTTGAGATTTTTAAGCCATGCAGTTTTCACATCCGTAATCGTTGCAAATCTCAGTCTTTTTATTAGTTACCTAATACTCTGTCATAAAAAAAGTCACATTGGCTAAATTTGACGAGTATGGGTTCTGAGGCATGTCTTTGGTGTTATTTTTAGCCAAAAAATCTTTCACAACAAAAATGAGTTGACAGGAGTGTCATCTTGGTGCAAGAGCAATGAATTATTCTTCTACAAATCCAGACATATTTTTTTTAAATGGATCCTTACAAGCAGTTCGTAACTTTTAGATAGTACTACTTATTGACCGTTTGTCCATATGGTAAGAACTCTTGATAAACTATGTCACAGTATTTAAAGAAAATAGTAAGCGAATCATTTAACTCAACTTGGGGTGCTTCTTTTTTATCTCCCCTCACTTGGGCGTTTTCCTTGGGTCGTTAGAGCTTTGGTCCCGATATTATTATCATATGCCAAAGACTTATCCCCATATGATCCCTTTGAGCAAATCGAGATCATCATTGACGTCTGTCAACAGCATATGAGAGATGCTTACACGACAGTTTTTTTTGGTGAAAACTAAGTATTTTCGGAACAAACGCTGTTGACCCACGTCTGATGCCTAAAACGTTAAAAAAAAAAAAATTGTATAGCACGAATGAATTGATAAAGTTGATGGTTTTTCTAAACAACTTACTTTACTTTCTTAATGCTGTCGTCTGTTGTTGACGTGATCAGGCATCCAGAGTGAGGCCCACCTTGGCATCCTTTCAGCCATCTTGGAAGCAACTTAATTACTTGTGAATACTTTTTTTTTAAGTTAGTATTATTAAATACCTCGTTTAACAGTTTGAGTGTTTTACAGCACATTTTTCTATTTTTAACACAAAATTAAAGGCCAGTTTTCTTATCCATTTCTTTTTCGAGGACAAAAAATCTCTGAGCACGCAAAAACACTTCTTATCGTTATGCGTTTCATAAACAAAATTATCAAGCTACATAGCTCAATCTGTTAACATTTTGTCGTGACCAGTATAACAAAATAGAAAAATCAAAATTGATAATCGAATGTACATTGCCCACAAATTTTGAAAAGTTACCTCACATTTTAAACACACCTTGTATGTTGGGATCACAGACCCTTGTTAAGGTTTTTTAGTAAAAAAAGTAGTAAAAGTATCGACTACGAAAAATGTTATTCATATATTTATTTTTTTATGTTCTTTAAGATAATGTTAAAACGTTGTTTTATTTACAATTATCAAAAACAGTTAAATACCAAGAAAATTCACAAATGTGTTTACCTGCAATATCCCACAATTGTAACCGTATGACAGTTTCTGGATTCCAGTTCAAAACTTTCAAGGCAAAATCTACACCAATTGTTGCTCTATAATGCTGTGAAAAAAATTGATGAACATATCGCTTTATCAAAGATGTCTTACCAGCTCCAAGCTCTCCTATAACTAGTATTTTATAAAGGTGCTCCATTTTCGTAGATTGCAAATCATTATTCAGCTGATTTTCTGATATCTAAGGTAAAAAAAACAAAAGACTTTGTTACTAATGATAAAACTTATCTTGCTTAGCTGTATATAATATGTACAAAACTGTAGCGTTTAAGCATAGAACTAAGATGTATGGTATTTAATTTGTGTTAACGTTTTTAACAAGGTTCTAATTAGACGAAAAGTCTTATATTGGTAAAAAGACAAACTCCTTTTATAGAACTTTGTGCTGAAATGATTCTTAATTAATTTTCAAGCATTCATTTTTTTTTTCTTTTTTTTTAACAAATAACGTAATTCAATTGATGCTTATTATTTTGAAATGCCTTTTGAAATGTTAACAAATCATCATTCTACGTAAGCTTTTTTAGCTGTCAAAAGAAGTAATAAAGCTTTGTAATTTTTTTTCATAGAAGTAATTCATTTAATAAATTTATTCTATTAAAAATTTTTGCTTAAAACACACAGAGTTCTGACTAATTAAAAATTATTCCCTTATTCATAAGCATCTCTTGAAAAACTTGTAGCAAGCTTTACAACGTCCACATTAAAATATCTATTGTGTTAATATCTGCAGTAAAAGTTGTTTTTACGACGAAATTGTAAAACATGGATTTGTACGTAGTAGATCATTTTTTATTGTTACTAACAAATTGTTTGTGAAAATTAAAAAAAGACTATAAATTATGACCGGCAGACAGAAGAGGTCGAGAAAACAAAGAAAAAAAGATTTCTTTTGTGTATACTATTGAATAATTTAAAATCAGCAGTTCACAATGTGAACGCAGTACGTCACGTGCGTACTTTGCAGCATGCAGACCAGCTCTACCTATTCACCAGCTTAAGTAGTCAAGTGTTCGTATATAACATAAAGTGGCGTGTGGATACAGTTGTGTACTACCTCAGAGATTTTTCTCCCAACCCCTTCCTTAATAAAGTCGCTTAATCGATTTTATTATAATTTTTTTTTTTTGACTGAGAAGGGTAAAAAATTTTCAGACACCCCGGCTATTCAAGTGGTCGGGTTGGATTCACCCGGAGTTCCTACTGACTAAAAACTAATTTTTCTGCATCTGTATGTAAGGACTTTCTCAGAAGACAATAGTAATTTAAGAAAAGGAAGTGGAATGTTAAACAACAGAGAATTTTTAAGGTTTGTTCGCTTTTAAGAAGATGATAGAAGAGATATTTACGCATCTAGGAATAGCAGTTTTATACAATTAATCTCTAGTAATGAGTTTTGAATCATCAACTCTTACATCTAATTAGTTAATAATTTTAATACAAACCATGAGAGATTATTAAGCAATTTTTCATATAAAGCTTCGATAAGAACTCAACCAGATGATTTATATATTGAAACAGCCACTCTATCAGCTTCAGACACCATCCCAAACAGAAAAAGTTAATTCAAATTTGATGTGAAGCAGACGATTTGTTTAGTAATTATGTAAAATATATAAGAAAGGTTTGGCAAATATGTGAGCAAGTTTCCCACGTTGTTAAATAAAATGTTACTTTACTTCAGTCAGGTGCTAAACCTTATTAAAACGAGCTGTCTTAGTTGCAGATATAGCAGCCATGTTATATCATATGAGTGACATAGGTGCGAATGTTCGATCAAGAACAAGACTAATACAGTTGCTTGAAGAAATTATTCCATGACAAGCATTGGACATGGCTACGTACTGGGCCTGATAAGTATATAGAGAATTATGCGTTTACTTATGTGTGAACAAAGTAATGAAATTACCGAATAAGTGCACTGCATAACAACTTTTGCTTGAAGAATTTTTGTAAAAACAACACTGGCATGAGAATAGGCTTTAAATATAACAGATCGATGTATGTAACTGAGAAATAATTTTGACTACGTTTTAAATAATGAAGTCATACCTAAACATGTAGCATTGGCTCAATGCAACAAGCTGGCAATGACTCTTTGGTAAGTTATGGTTAAAGATGAATTAGTAATTTTTAGAAAGCATGTATCTGTTGCTTTTTTTTGATCTTTTAACTGTCGAAAAGCTACCTGATTTATAATTATTGGTCACCTTTTTGTATAAGAATTTTAAAGCTTAACTTTTTCTTAAATCTTATTTATATAATTTACTTGTTAGAGTGTCATTTATTTAGCTTTTGATCATGATCACTGTTTGTGTTTGGAAATGTTTCAGCTTTACTTAAATGGGTTATGTCAAACTTAATCATTATTTTTTCTTTGACTCTCTTCTCTTTGCAAACGTGGTTATTAACTACTATCATGATATCAGCAAGCAAAAGAATCGACAGTTTGTCATCTTTTTTTCAAGTAAACAAGTATCCATTCTCCATACAAAAAGTCAAACCATTTTTTTTTCGCTTGGTTAAATCTTTTATTCCAACTTTCAGGACTTATCTTTACTCGACAGAAAGAGTAGTTTAATTTACAGACCTTTTGCTTTGAAACTTCAGCTAAATTATGTTCTTCTTCTGGTATTTCCATCTGTATCCTTTGTTTTACTGCCATTCAAGAAGGTAGTCTTCACATTAAGTTGATTAATGTCTTAATCAAATTTAGTCATAATAGCTGAAATGGCTCGAGCTGAGGCTAATCTGGACACTGAACATAAGTTTCCATGAAGTTGCATACATAAAAATTATAAGTTGAAACCTAAATATGTTATCAGAGGTTTTAAAGATAAGAATCATTAGTTCTTCGACCACAAATCGGGCTTTGTACATTAATTTTTAATTTATTTTAATTTTTTCTTAGGTCTTGTAAAACAAAACAAACACCCTGTGAAATAAATTGTGTGTAGTTTGGTTTCACTAGCGAAAAACTAAGATTGATTAACTAAGTCCCAGACTTGGTTCTTTTTCGTGGATTGCAATTGATTTTGTGTTGACTTAAACCGAGAACTTTTTTTTGTCCTTATTGATTCAGAAAAAAATGAAGAATTGTTATTTTTGCCAGTCATTAATGCAAAATAATTTCCGTTGCAAGGTTTGAATTTAATATTCGTGAAGTTAGTATTATTGACAATATTTTCTAGAAATAAATTCTTACGTGGTCTGCATTTTTACTTTCTCCGTTTGCTTGAAGAGATCAGTTTCAGATTTTTTATTTTACACTTATATATCCACATTTGTTGATTAACGTTGGTTGACGAAGTCGATCATGGTTTCCCAGTTAGCTATAATTTTTTTTTTTTATAGAGATCCTTATAAGCTAGTCATGCTACAAAACTAACATTTTAACTTTCATTGTATTGACTCTGTTTCAGTTAGAAGACACCAAATTGTGTTAGGGTTTTAAGAAGATTAGTTACTTTATATTAGTTATAAAACAAGCAATATCTTCTGTGTTGCATAAATACTATCAGTGCAGGATGATATGTACATGTACACCCAAATGTATGTGATTATTTCCAAGCAGTGACCTTAAATGGCAACGTCGAATGTTGTTTCCTCTTGGTTGATCAGAAGTAACTTTAGAGTCTGTAAGGCAACTAGTTTTTTGCCATGAAAACAGATGGGAAAAGAGAGAGAGAGAGAGAAAGAGTGCATGTATCATGTACATCGCCTGCTAATGTTTTTATTTGTAACGTCCTAAAACTGCAGTAATTGTCAACGTTGGTAACGTTGGCACATCATAAAGGGATGGCACACTAAGTCCACTACAAAAAAAACGATAAGATAGCTACAACTAGAAAAATATGTTTCTCTATCAAGAGCTGCATTCTGTGGTGATTATCTAGAATTATTGTCTCTAGCAATCTCTTATTATAGCCTTAAAGGTTGTTAGCAAATGCTATTTTGCTTAATGCCAGCTAAGAACCTTTTGCCAGACAGGTAACTATAAGTATTTATTTTTAAGACCTCTAACCAGGCAACATGGTACTTTGTGTCTCTACATTCTCCTTTTCTTTTAAAATTAAATATCTGTAAGACATAACTTCAGCTATCTTGTATTTCAAGTCATGGATCCCTAATAACCAATGAACTTTAAGAAGAAGAATAAATTTTGTTTATTTTATGGTAATTTACGTTATTTCTCTCATCCTTGATCTGAAAAAAAATCCAATCCACAAGAAGCTGCCCAATAGCTATAAAAACTCTAGAATACTTATTTGTCAATGAACTCCTGAATTATTTGTAAAATTTGTTCGGTTTTATTTGTAATGCTTACTTTAAGGTAAGTTTGTCTGCCACTTTTTTAAAATCTTGATGCGAGCTAGTCCCTTCATAAGTGCAGCTCTTAATTTACTTCAAAACAAATACACAGTGAATTTCCTACTCAGATAACTTTAATGACTTTTCATTATTAAATGATGGTGAGATTTTTTTTGTACAACACTAATGATAGCAAAAAATTATGACAACAACAGTTAAGAAGACCACCAATTGTGTAAGCCAAAGACCAGTTTCTTACATCCACCTGTATCCGAGCAATATTTGTCTGGGGCTAATTTGTAATCAATTGAAAAACTTTTATTGGTCGTTGGCTTACACGAATGGTGGTCTTTTCAACTGATGTTGTGACAATTTCTTGCTATTATCAGTATTATACAAAAACCAATGTCATTATCATTTAATGATTAAAAGTCATGTAAAGAGTTATTTAAGCAAAAAAGTCACTGTGTATTTTATTGATTTAAATTAAGAGCTGTACATATAAAGGGACTATCTTTCACCAAAGCTTACGAAAAGTGGCAGGCATAGGCAGACAACGTTTATTATATGTGATAAATAAGGACTAAGAACTTGGTATTATGGAACACAACTGTTTAAACTGTATTTATGATGACAAAGGAGCAAGTACGAAAGCGTATAGATATTCGTAACATTTATGATTATTTATTATCTCACCTCAATGTGAGCAGTACCAACGAAGCTAAGCAAATTTTGAAAATATCTCAGGACTCTATTGATGAACAAGTACTCTAGAGTTCTTATAGCTGTTTGGTGACTTCTTGTTCCTTAGATGAGAATATTACCAAGTCAAGGATGAGAAGAAAAGGACTTAAAAGCTGTAAATGTATTAAATAGTAAATTCTCAAATGATCAGTTATAGTTCGTGAAGGACAAAGAAATAGTGTACGACATAATGAAGAAATTCTTAGAAATACATATAAAAAAATTTACTGCACTGCAAATTTGAGTCAGAAACAAGTTGGAAAAATTCAATGGAAAAGACTTTTAAAGTTTAAGCTAGTTTTTTTACTATGTTTAGAGCGTTGATTAATGATTTAAGGAGTGCTGGCGCAAATGTGACTGAATAAAAAAGTTCGTTAAGTTGTGTTGTTGACTTGATCAATGTGTTAAAAAAATTCGATGAAAGAGTTAAGCACATAAAAAAAAAGTTTTTGAATTGAAGAGGAAGATAGAAGCAAAAACAGACTTGGAACTAAAAGAAAAAAAGATGGAGTATGTTTGGGGTGTAAAAAATCAAGACTTTTTCAGGCACAACGTACGAAAACGTGAAAAAGCGACGAATTATAAGAGCAAAGTGGTGTGCAGCAGCAACGAGATGGGTGCCAGCAATAACAATAACAGCAGCAGCAGTATTAAAGTGGCATGGGTGGTGGCCAAGGACGAGGACGTGGAGCTGGTAGATGCTCTAGTCAACATTGTCGAGGAGGCGTTGGGCAGCAAAATAATCAAAAGCATCAAAACGAAAATTGGTACGGAAGTAGCTTTAATGGGAAATTTGAGGAAAAACCTATAATAAGTTGAGTATTGCAGTAAACAGCTGTACTAGTCAGGTTAAATGGTTATTCGATAACGGTTGCTCTGATTATGTTGTAAATAGTGATCAATATTTTTTAATCTACTAAGCTAAAAGAGCCTATGAATGTAAAAAAAAGTAATGGGCATTTTTCAAAGGCAACTAAAGTTGGTAGTATTAAACAAAAATTTTATATGTATGTAAAAAATTAAAGTCAATATTAAAAAACTGTTATTCATTTTAGAAAGATACATTAAGATCTAATAAGTTATGAAAAACTGAATAAAGTTAATAAAATTGTTTAAATTGGTAATATTTCAAAAGTTTTTAATCCAAAGAAAAATTTAGTTGTACCAGCTATAAAAAAAATGATATTTATCTTATCATAAGTAAAATTTTAAAAAATAAGTCAAAATAGATGATAAAAATAAGTTAACACAAAAACAAAATTGGCATTGAATACTAGGTTATGTAAGTTTCAACAGTTTTAGATAAATCTGTGACACACAAATGCTAGGCGGTTCGCCTAAGGAACTAGAGCCAAATTTTTTGAAAATGGAAAATTTGTTTGGAAAAGAAAATGCATAATCCAGTATTTTATAATAACAGATCGAGGGCGAAAGATATCTTACAAATCTTACATACCGGCTTAAATGGACCTGATAGTACTACTGGTTTGAATGGTGAGAAATATTTTTTAAGTTTTATTGATAATTTTAATAGAGTAGCCTAAGTTCATTGTAATAAATTAAAAGATCAGGTACGTAACTATTTTGTGAACTATGTAAATTTAATTGAAAGTAATTCAGAAAAAAAAAATTTAAAAGATTAAGATGTAATAATGAAATGCAATACATAAGAAAAGATATAAATTATTTTTCAAGCAAGAGAGGTATCTTTATTAAACCGTGTCTTTTTTAAAATAAATATTTCTAACAAAATAATACAATAGGAAAGTATAATGGAGACATTATAAATACGTCTAGGTGTTTATTAATAGAGGCAAGTACATAACAGATTTTGCCAGAAATAGTTAAAGTAGCAGCTTATTTGACGAATTAAATGGTCACTAATACTGTTAAAAATAGTAAAACACCCTTTAAAATTACGTTTGGATCAAAGTCTAGCATTAAAAATATTAAAATTAAGAAATGTAAGGTTGTTGTCAGAATACCTGAGGAAAAAAGTTCTAAATAGGACTAGAACACAGATTTTGGAGTTTTTTTGGTTACAAAAATGTTGTTTATAGAGTTCTGATCAATAATAAAATAGTTGTAGCTAGACACGTCAATATCATCAAAGAGGGCAAAGATTTTGTTGATTCTGAATTAGAAGACAACATAAATTACTTTAAATAAAAACAAAGTTGCAAACAGAAGTAGCAATTTGAATATAAATGGTAATAAAAAAAAATAGTTTGAATTTAAGACAGTGAACTAGGGAAAAAAAAACCTGAGAAATGTAGAGATAAAAATTTTGTATACAGTTATAATATTAATGTTAATTATAAAAATGCTGCTTGTTCTTCATAATGATGCTATGACTAGTAATGAGTCAGAAACAAAGAGAAAAGCAGTAAGTAAGGAAATGTACTGTGTAAACGGTACTATGACTTTAACTTCTGTAAATAAACAAAAGAGAAACAAGCTCTAGATTTAAAATGAATGTATACAAAAAAGCAAATGACATTTCGCCTCGGGTGGCGAATACGCGGATGGTGATGTGCTATTTTTCTGCCGAGTGACGTATACGATTCTTCTTCATACCCGGTGGGAAGTTCACAACCAAAAAAAAGTTAATTATTGCTTTATTGAATTTAAAATCAACACACAGTCGTTCCGTCGTTTAATGTAAACGCTCATGCATTTGTTGATCTAGGGACTCTAAGGAAATAAAGAGCAAGTGAGATAGAAAACAACACATAGTGACTGCGGTATTAATGCAGCAGCCACGCTCGTAGAAGTCGTTCAATTACGTATAAAATTCAGTTACACACAAAACTTATATTGAAATCTTAAAATATGTTGAAATATGTTGTGTAACTAGTGACATCTAGTCTGTGGCATAAACACTATAAGTGCAGGATGATATGTATATGTACTTTGTTAACTGATACAGTGAGAGACAGAACATGGCTGCTGCTGCACGTGCACGCTATCATTGGGTCTCTTAGTACAATGAGAGAGTATTTTGTAATCCAATTGAATCTAAGTTATTATTATGGAAAAGACTTGTTTATATGTTAACGAGTGTACATTTGTTGATCTACTACACAAGGATGTAACTAATTGAGACAACTCTGTGACCAGCAATTCTAAATTTTTGGCATTTTTTTCTTTGAACCTTAAATTATGCGACTAAACTGAATCTTTTGTTCTGCCATGGCTTCTCTAGATTTGTCTACTTGTTTAATCTCTCTTAATAGCTTATTAAATTTGCCAATTTTTTAATAAGAAACAGTTGTTTTAGTGTTTGAAGTATTACAGTTAGGTGGTCTTGCTGTATCCTTATTCAATCTCATTTTATCTAAATCCTTACTACTTGTAGTCACTGCTGTTTTTTGAGTTATGTATCGGGACTGATCCTTTTCCTAATGTTCCGTCCAACATGTTACGATCTGTTAAGCAAATTTTGTTTCACCATCTTTCGTGAGTATAATAAACGTTAACTCAATCAACCAATAAGTTTGTGTGTACATGCCAGTTACCACAGATTAATTTGATCTTGAATCAATGATGTAAATTTTTTCATTGTTTTGGTTTAACGCAAATCCTATCTTTACGAAATAACGCCAAAACAGAAAACTCTGAGCCACTTTTTTCGAACAAATTCAATTATTAAGAGAAACAGGTATACCTTCGTTTTTCGACATTATCGTTCCTATTTTCTCAGGTTCTAAATTCTTATCTGAGTTGCTGTTAGCCCATTAAATAGCACCTTAATTGTATTTAAAGGGCTTAATAAGAATTGTTAATTCTGAGAAACGATCGGTAGATACATTTCTTATTTTTTTGGATCTTACGTCTTGTTTTTTGATTCCTCCTCGAACGATCTCTTAACAAACATTATGCAATCAGGTAGAAAATCTCCTTGATAAAACTCTATTTGAGAGTAGAAGTTCAATAAATAAGAAAATCCTCTATTTAACTGGTAACTAAGATTTATTAAAATTCAACATGTATTTACATATATGCAAGGTTAATTTAAAAAAATATTAATTTCAAAGCAATACAGCTTTAGAAGCTAGAATGATATCAGCTCGTGAACCATGTTGAGACAACTCGAGAAGTACAGCGAGGCAGACCAAGAATGAACGATTAACAATAAGCTAAGTTTAAATTGTTCAAAAAAATAATAGTCTGTAATAGTCTCGAATGTAAAAGATGCGTTCAGATCAAAGTATCAGAGCAAAGAGACAGGATGAGAGAAGAAAGCGTAGCAGCGAGCCATGAGTTCATGGCCATGGCCGTCGAGCCGAATATAGTTGGGTGGAAGGGAGAAAGTTACAAAATACATAAACATGAACAAATTACTAAGTCTACAACCTCCAATCATCCGCTGTACAGCGCGAAGCTTTAACATGGCAATAAAAGTCTGAAGACGTCTAATTTATTGACCTACTCTTTAATACTCGTAAATTTTGACCATCTTTGAAGGGTACAAAAAGATGTTAGTTTCAATCAAGATCTGGTAACCATACGTAACTGTTTTATGGACGTTGAATACAACAACGTTTCTGAAATTAATTTAGCTCATGGGAGTGCTGCTGATTTTAGTAGATGAAAAACGTGACCTCAGAGTTAAACAGACTTACTATATAGTTCAACTGGCTTTTGACACTTACACCAAAAACAAAATAAGTCTACATGAAATAATAATGAATGAAAGCAATGTTTGCTTCTATTTCATAGATTGTTATTGTTGTATACCATCCTCTCTTGAGAGTCTCGTTTAATACTTAGAAGCGCTTAAGGACTCATAGAGAACTTCCGAAATTATTCTACAAAGCGACATCATAAAAATGTGAGACGTCTATTGTTGAATCGTGTGGAATTGACTTCTTAATTAAATTTGGAACCATTCACTGCAACCTGATATACCACTGCACTTCCTATATCGTGTATACCTTAGTATCTTGTAATATAAGCATATTTTAGCTACGCGTAGTATGTAAATGGATACACTCTTAGTATTTAAACCACGTACATTTCTTTACTAAAAGCCTCATCAATAAGGTTGCTAGTGTCTATATGAACAAGCTTTACTATGTCTCCCAGATAATTTCTCACTAACTCGTCAAAAAAACAGCACACAAGAGATTTAGATTAGCTTGGTACGCACAACCTGATGTACAAAGGCATAATTATGATGACCTTGATACATTTCAACTGTGTTACCACTCTTGGTAAATCTGGGAAGGCTGTGAAAATTAAGTCGTTAAAATATAAGCCTTAGCACCGTATGACTCTTGTTACTTATTAACAAGTTAAAATTGTCTTTCTTCCATTCGTTAAGCATACTATTTTTATAGACTGAAATAATGAGAAGTTGTATAAACTTTTTTTTTTAATCATTTATAGCATTCTTTTTCCTTTAACTACTCAAGTCAGTGTATTACTTTAATAAGGTATTTTGTTTTAATATCCAAATTTGATGTTTTTTTAAATCGTATGCCATACTAAGAATGATCAAAAGAAATATTATATTAATAGTTTCCGATCTAAGAAACATTTTATGTATGCAATGATTCGCTTGCGGTCAATCTGCATAGACTAACAAATTAGTGAAAAAGATGGTAATTTTTCTTCTCTTTCACTTTCTTATCACCAATGCATATGTTGTTTATCTTAGTTTTATGGTTGCTACAATGGCTTATGCCACCTCAAATACCTCACTTGATAAGCTTAAACATGTAAATTTCTGTCAGTTACTACAACATAATATCCATACACCATAATACAGCACATCCAATACAGCCTGGAATAGTATAGTAGCAAGCAGGTTCCAATTTGTTGAATTTTGAGACAATTACCTTGAAACATCATGTATGTCTACTAAAATAAACATATTAGTCTTCATACAGAGATTGTCGTAATTTCCTAGAATCTCTGTACTCAATTTATTCCATATTTTCTCATTATAAGCGCAATCTTTTTCTTAGACATTATTTCCACTTGGGTTACTATAAAAGTCTATTAAAGCAAAATTCTCTCAAGCTGTTTATCCCTGAAAGAATTATAAATACTAGGAGAAAGCACATTCTTTTGTCAATTAGTTTTTTTTTGGTAAAATGATTGAGGACATCCTTATTAAGTATCTTTAGTTTTCCTAAATATTAAGCCAGCTTCTTGAGATATGATGGTACAAAATTATAAGCATATATAAAACAGAAGCAGACGTTAATTTTATTCATTATAATAAGGACATTCTAGCGTTTGAAATGTCACAAAATAATATATTCACTTTGTGTAATTTAATCTTCTGCTTAATAGCCAAGGATTCCAGTTGATTAGATGTTCGTGTTTTTCCCACGATACGATATTGACTGATACTGACGTGATTGCGTTGTTTAAATTGTTCAGACTTCACTAGGCTAACTTTACATAAAACAGTGAATGTCGAGCGATTTATGCACCAACAGAGATAAGTGAGTATAATAGGTAACTTCGTCACATGACAAGTATATATCTCCTTCCTACGCCCGGATTTGTGGCTTGGGTGTCCGAGTCTCAAAGCTCTCTCTACTAGAACTCGGCTGGCGTGACTTCACTCAAAATGGCTAGTGAAGCGTGGGTCACATACTTACAGCAGAACGTAAGTATTTTGGTAAGTTTGTCTGGCAACTTTGCAGATAAGTACGTGGATATTGGTCGAGTACAGGAAGCAAAAGGTGAGGAAAAAATTCTGTAACTAAAAGACTTTTGACTTACTCGTTCATTTACATAATTTACATAAATATTCGAAAGTGTCATACAAATTATAAATGGCCTCTCACTGGCAAGATTACGGACTTATATAAAGAGACTTTAGATACAATAGCTGTGCAGAGTGAGTCGTACGTAGCAGCTATAGCCAAGTATTGGACTTCACCTAGAACGGTGAGTGCAAAGATGGTCGTACACTAACGGTTATAGATAATTATAGAAGCTCACTTTAGCAGTGCAATCATTGACAAGTATTAACTCTTGAGTAGCCAAATTATGTTGGATGGCCAGGCTTTATAAACGCTTCTAACAAAGCAGGGTTCAACGTAATGACGGAGTAATTTTTCTCTATCCCCCGCTATAAGCACCGAAACGTGTCTCTAAATAGAATTTCTGAAAATGCCAAATTACAAAGTAATAATGCCGCCTGTATGTTCTTTTGTTTCATGTGCGAGCAATAAAAAGAAATAGCGCCGAAGAGGACAAGAGAATAGCGTAATTAGTGTGTGACGAAAGTTACGATATACAAAAAATGAACTTACATGAGTAAGGCGTACTGTAGTGATCTACTGTACCTGTTTGGATGTATACTTGTAAGCACCGCGCCTGTATAGATAAATGTACCTACTCGCGTATTCTATTGGATGTAAATAACGCCGCGTCCGAATACCTGCGTATGAGTGGTTGGTGACGAGTTCTGCTTATGTGTATGTGTCGGTGTGGTATGGTGATGCGTGAGGCCACGTTCGCTAGGCCCGCGCTTCACTTCTTTTTGAGCCACCCGCAAGCCCTAAGGAACTTACGTGAGTTCCGAAGATTCGTAGTGCAGCTATAGAGAGAGAGCATCGAGAGAGAGAGAAAGAGAAGAGCGAAATCAGCTTTCCAAGCCAACTGGGAATGACCTTGCAACCAACGACCGAGGAGACGAGAAATATCGCCACCCCCAGCTGTCATCTGCGAGACCAGGTTATCGGCAGGCCCAATAGTTGATTTGATCTGGAATATGGTGAACCCGGAGGTAAGGGTAAAGTAGAGTGTGCAAGCGTGTGTGTATTTACGTGTGTGTCGGGGAATCGGGTAGTGCGGGATGCCCCCAGGAGTTGTGGAGTGCGAGAACGGGAGAGTCTAGGGGAAAGTGTGATTATCACGGATTGTTGCGATAGCACTGGATTGCACCAAGATTCGGGCCTAAAAGCCCACGTGTAAAAGTTCGCCAAAATAAAGTAAAGTGTTCGTATAAATCATTTACCTCGTCTATTGTCGTGATTGTGTTTTTTCTTCCTTCCGAATTTACAGGTCGCGCCTCGTTTCTCCTTGGGAGAGTAGTCTGATCCCGACGGACTACCGCCGGCGGGACCTCCTCAGGGACGAGTCTCCTGGGCCAAGCAGCGGACATCGTGAGTGTGGGGACAGGGGTTTTTCACGTTTCATGATACAATGGACTTAGGCGAGAGGATCTTTGTAAGTGACTTTGGACGTTGTTCCGGGACCGCCCTGGCTACGACACTCTATAGTGTCTCAGGGCGCGAAAGTGCAACGTCACAACGTTGATCTTTTGGAGTGTTCTAATGACCGTTGGTTAAATAATGAATAATAACCACTAGCTTATTTTGTCATTAGCCACTCACAGTAAGTATACGTATGCACGTTCTCCTACTTCCTATGTCTGCTTTCTAAAAAGAGAAAGTGACTTTTTTTTATTGCTTATCTTTCTTTGTCTTTCCTTACAAAACTTACACAACCTCACGGCTTCGTTATGGTGGTTGATTTCTTTATGTGTCCCACTAGTACTTTATGGGCTCAGGATGGTCTTGATGGAGCAAGTCCTTGCGAACTCGAGTGGCAAAAACTGGGTGATTTGAAGCAAAGTTGCCTGAAGGCATGCAGCTTGTTTTACCAAGATTATCGCCTGCGTACACTTGCATTTAACTGCATTAACTTTTATATGTTTAAATAGTGGAATTGTCCCCAGTGCATGGAGAAAAAGAAAGTCTTTTATGATGATTGAATGCAGGTTTAGTTATTATTTAAAAAAAGTTATGGATTAAAGTTAGGTATTTTATTAGTATTATAACGCCAGTCAGACATGTTTTAACGTTGATTCAAATTACTATACAGTAACCAAAACAGCTATTAAAGATAGGTGCAGTTTTAGAGGATAATAAATCTAACATTCACCAGACTTTCATGTACCAAAAGCAAATTTTTGAATAAAAAAACGTAGACTATTTGCTTTTCACTTCTTTAGGTTAAAGAAGCAGTCTTTAAAAAAACGCTATAGCTCAATTTCCAACAACTCGTTCGTTGACTTCAGAGATGAATGGACTTGCAATGAAAGTTTATTGGCCTATAACACAAACACTACAAACAAAGAAAGACTATATTTACTAATATTGTCATGTCGACGTCCACCATTACATTTTTCTATAATACAAGAATAACAGCCAAAATCGCCTGAGGGGGCTTACGCAGCTTAAGTTCAATCACTGAAGTAAATACAACTGCTTACGTCGTGAATGTATACCTTCTACGTGTGATAACAATTTTAAGAACCCCAATTCTATTTTTTACCGACCCAACTTAATAATATAGGCACATAGCGCGTCTGCCTACTAGGCAATTGTAAGTGTGATAACGATTTCAATAAATAATATCACAGTTGTTCCTGTACTTACAGTAACTGCTGTTATCGCTTCCAAGGTTTTCATGCAGCTGGAAATAAGTAACGTACTGTACGTGCTATGGACACCTTCAGAATAATTTTGCAACCATGTAACTTTACGAAAATATAACAAAATCTATTTTCAGCTACGAGACTTTTCCTTTTCCTCCATACCAGCGTAATAATACTCATAAAATAACTAACTTTAATTCATAACTCACTTTAAATAATAACTAAACCTGAATTTAATAGTCACATGACACTCTCTGCTTCTCCATGCACTGAGGACAATTCCACTATTTGAACATATAAGAGTTAACGTAATTAAACGTAAGTGTATGCAGCTGATGATCTTGGCAAAACAAGCTGCATGCCTTCAGACAACTCCGCTTCAAATTGTCCAACTTTTTCCACTCAATTTCACACGTACTTGCTCGGTCAAGACCACTCTAAACCCATAAAGTACTAACAGAATACATAAAAAGATCAACTGCCATAACAAAACTGTTGTAGCAAATCTTTGGATTAAACTAATACAAACGTAAAGAATCACTCTCATCTCACAAGAACGTACGTATGATGGTATGTTTCTTATTGTATAAGATGTGTTGTATTTTACAAAAAAATTTTCATCGCTATTGATATTAAAGAGCTGCACACAGAGAATGGAACATTAATTATCAAGATTTATGAGTTATACAAGTCATATTTAACAATTTACGTTGAGATAATTCTCATTCATTTATCAAAGCACTTGTCACATGCTTTTCCAGTAGAAATAAGCTTTTATCGCAAGCGTAGGAAAAATATATTTTGTGTACAAAATACTTACATCACAGAAACTTATATTTATCCTTCTTGTATCGACTCTTTTAAGTTCATGGCTTCTGCCCAAGATTTCAAGTACTTAAAAACTTCTGAAAAAATTGTCTTACAGCGTATAAACTAGGCTGGGCATAATGTATTGACAACAACTTGAAGATACCTCCAAAAAATGACAAAATTTTAAGTCTTATAAAAGACGAATGCAATAAGAAAACCATTTTTGAATTCTTCGAGCTATCTGATTTTTAGTATTAAGATATAATATCAAAACCAGTAAAATAACTCAAAGGATTAACGGACTCTGTGGTCATTCCTACTATATATTTCAATGTCTATGTAAGGTGTTTTCGAGAAAGTGAAAGGATCTCCTAATAACAGAGGAACGTCAGGTCATGACTTCATAAAATTTCTACTGATAAAGAAGTTACAGTCGCAATTAGAGCATATGTTGACAAACGCTATCTACAAACCAACAACACACACACTCTTCCTTGAATAGCCATCGTAAGCTTCAGAATTCAACGGTCGTAACTTCGTAAGCACAGTGTGTTTAGTAACAGTGGGGTCTCGAGACTTATACGCAAGAAAGCGACATCAACAACTGACAACAATCAAGCATCACCGATTACCAACATCAAGAAAGCATTATTTATTGTTAACAGCAAGCTTAAAAAAAAGACAGGAGGACTCAAGCGATTTTGAACTCTCAAAAGAAGTACTAGAATCTTCAATAGATTCTAGTAAACACTCAAAATCTGCTTACTCAACGAAAGGTAAATAGTTCTTGTACATACAATTCTTAAATTCTAGTAAATGGTATTCTTACTCTATCGGAAAGTATTACTTGACTTTTCATTAAATTTTTACAATCAATTCATGCTCATTTAGTTTTTTGCACGGTTCAAAAGTAGTGAAGGGAGCGATTGCATATACATGTTCTATGATAATGTTTTAACAACTGTTTGCTCACCAAATGGGATAAACTTTTTATCTAAACATAGTGAAATTTATTTTCTGTATTGACATTATATTTCTCCATTTTATTTTCTTCTGTATAAAAGCTTTTAACAAGGAGAAGATTGACGTGCTTTTTTTCCTACTTGCAAAATGACTTGGGAAAACATTGTAAATATTAACTTTTAAAAAAAAAAATTACGGAATTTATTAAGATATTATTCTGTTTTTTAAACTTTGATACTTTTGTTTTATATTTTACAAATTTAATATGATAAAAATTCCCATTGTTTTCTACGTAACCGCAAGCTTTTTTATTCTTTATACAGTCTGGAAGTATAATGTAAGAGCTTCCTTGTATTGGACTATATGTATGAATACTCACAACCAGATTAAGTATGCAGTTCAAGCTCCAACCCAATTTTTTTTTTTTAAATCTTTTACAACTTTATCTATTGGCTGTCATATACTTTCATTAAGCCACTGACTTAAATCTGTTGTTTGATGAATTGCATCAAATTTTGTGTTAGAGTATTTTATGTGAAATCTTTCTACATCGTATATTAAAATTTAAAATTCAGCAGCTTTTACAGTAATCACTTATAAACTTTCATGATTTTTCAAAGTTTCTTGAATATATTTAAAAAACTGTACTTTGACATTTTTTCAAAAATTTTTTGAGGACTAAATGTTTGAAGTTTATAATAAATGAAGTACTTATTTAATTTTCAAAAGAACTACTAACGTCTTGCAAACTAATAGATACATTTTTATCAGATTTTCATCTACTTTTATTTCCAGAATTTATTTTGTTATTAGATGTTGATGCTTCCATTCCTGCACCTCAATCTGTTTCAATAGTGTTTCATTTATTTTTTATTGTTCTTTAACTATAGAGCAGTGTGCTTGTAGAGGTTTGTATCGAAACTATTGCAGCTTGTAATATTCATTCATCAGACGTAATTAAATATGATAGTTGACTGAAACTTTAACGTGTTTGAGAAGTGCGATGCCCATATCCATCAGTCTTTTGATAAGTGTCTTATCTTTTCTCAATAAAATATGTTTTAAAAAATACAAAATTTTCTCAGCTGCATCTTTAAAGTACTATACCATAGTCATGCTTAGATTTGTCTTAAAACCACTTAGGAGGTCAAGTAATAGAAAAGTGAGACTGCTAAACTATTTATACAGTTGTATGAGGTGCATAGTGAGAAGGATACGGAGAGAGATTAAAATACATAATTAGTTAATAAACAAGAGTTTTGCATAGTTATAAAACATTATTAGCCTTGTTAAGAATTCCAAATAGTGCTTCAAAGAAAATAACAGGAAAGCACTTTTGTACAGAAGAGCATTCTTCGAACCTATCACGTCATTTTTATTTCAAACAGTAGTAACATAATGCGTTTACTGACTCCATAATTCATTCTGATACGTTTGACTGCACTTATGTTTTTAATTTAAATATTTACGTCATTTTGCTAATGTTTTATGTCATATCTAACATTTTTATGGATAGTTCAACGCAGTTTTTTTCTATTGTATTGATCGTTTTATTAACTAAGAAAATAATAATTTAATTTTGACTCATGAAGAATTGATATTTAATGTTTTTTCGGCCCTTTACACGGTAATACTTGAAAATGTCATGTTATTGTAATCATTAAAGCGTACATGCTGTTACAAACCTTCGTTACTTTTTAGATACAGTATCACAGTAAATGTTGGTGTCAATGAATTGGTTTAACAATACCAGAAGTTAATTTAATGCTACTGTATTATTTATTAAATGACAACTGACGTACACAAATAATCTTTATTTAAATGAAAATTAGTAGCTGTAAGAAAGATCAACATCCATCTATTTTTTTTTTTTTTTTTTTTTTTTAATATTATAGTGCTCTACGTCTGGCTCCTTTTTAAAAAGGGCACTACTATGGGCACTTAGCACTTGAGAAAGGGACAAGGAAAGAGATGGGAGGCCCCCCATTACAGGGAGGGGGCAGGGGGAATTAGGCAATTTTTGCTGCGAGAAGGTTGCCTAAACCCTCCTCGAGGAGCATTGCGTGGTGAAAAAGCACATGTGAACAATCACAGAGGTACTTGCCCGAAAAAGTCGCACTATGGCCGGGAATTAAACCACGGTCTCCCGCGTGCCAATCCACGACCTAGCCGACCGAGCCACCGCGCGCTCATCAACATCCATCTGATCATCACTTGTTCAAAAATCAGTAGAATCTTTAACTCCTTTATCATTAGGCTCCAACGTCACCTTATCTAAATACACTGAGTCTCATTATGTCTTTTCGATATGTGTTTTTAGTCGATTATGTTCTTCATACAATGTCACAAGTTAAAGCATTTCAGTTTTAACATGCTGCTGTAAATGAAAGGCCGGCTTTTATGCATGTTCATTGTACAGTGCTATATTTGGTTACACAATGACAATTTACGTGAAAAATAATTGTTATACGTCAAAAATTGATGATGAATTGAGTCAGTCAGGAATTTGATTCGATTCAAAATGACTGAGGCTGAGAAACATTCTATATTCAGTTGATGGCACAAAATATGTACAGTCTATTGAACTACTAAAAGACAGGTGTTCTTAAATTCATCGTCATTTTTTTTCTAAGCTTTGTACAAACAAACTTCAATAGACCAAAGTTATTAAAAATACAATGTTTGACCAATAAATATGCTAGTTAGATCATAGTGTCGGACTCACCTGGTGTGCCTATCGGCAAAAATTAACCTCCCCACATGGTCCGTTAGTGAAATTTTTGAAGCTGCTTCAAACTTTAACTTATGAAATCAGAAAAATCTTGTAATTGCATATCAACAGGCTTGACAGGATTTTTAGGATATCTTCCTGGGGTAATTAAAAGTGTTTGAATAAAAGTTTCTTCTAGCTGGCCAAAATATTACTTACAATCTGTACACTACTACATCTGGAGAATCACTTTTTTTTTGGGAGCTTACAAAAATGTTTGCAGAAATAAAAAAAAAAAAAGTCTTTAGTTTGTCCAACTACCAAGATAATAAAGCTTAGTTTTAGATTTTTTATGCTTACTACAAAATAATAGTAAAAAATCAAAACCTTCACGACCCTGTACCTCGTGCTGAGTTTTAAACTGACGTGTTTTTTTGCTAATAACAGGGACAAAAATAAATGACATATATCTTGAGCCCCAATCCTTAGGATTCCAGAATTCTCTAAGCCACTATTGTACTTGATAGTACACCCATTTTGCATGCTTCAACAGCGCTTTGTCAGTTGGTGGTAATGTGGACAAATAACTTTTTTTCTAGACAGGTCCGATGGATAATTTAAATGTTTGATAACAAGTCCATTGACCAATCTTGACGTCGTTGTTTCGTTTTGTATAATAACACTGTTAATTCCTCTGCAGTCTTAAAAATATCATTAACGTCTGAGTCCTTTTGGTAGAACGCTTGAATAGTATTTAAAAAATTGGACAGTATTCATAAAATTATGAAGTCTCAGTAGTTTTTAGATTAATTTATTGAATTCGGATTACTTTCCAGTGTACCCTAAATTTGTTTTTTTTTCCTTTCTCAGAGAAGGCCATTGTACTATTACAACATCTGTACCCGTGGGCTAGTAAAATTAAACTTCTCATGTGACTTTGAGTTCGAACGTCGTACAAAGTCACCTTGTCTTCTTTACCAATTCTTTTTAGAAAAAACATTTTCTCCGTATTTCTCATCAGACCCACTACAATAACTAGAAAATCAATATCGTTTCCTACAACAGCTAGTGGCTCAGATGTTGATTTTACGATACCCATGGCAGTACTTACTATTGATACTTCGGCATCGTCTGTGAAAATTTTTGTTTAAATTTGTCTGTCACTAAAATAATTGGACAGCGTTTCTTTGAATTAAAACTTTTTGCCACGTTTGCAAGAAACTTTTGCTGATCCACAGTCACTATGTTGTGAAGTGTAGTTTCAACACCAGACGCAACAACTTTATTTTTCGATGATACCTTTTATATGATTTTACACCGATTAATTCACTACTGGAACCATTAAAAACAACAATGGCATTTTTCTGAAAATTTCTGACAGCAAATTAATAGTAAACTTCAAAGATATGTTCAACTGCAACTTTTTGGAACAATAAGTTTGACTCAGTAACGTGTGTCTGCTCTTGCCAATTTACAATTTTGTGTAGATGAGATAGCGGTCTTACAGTGTGAACTCTTGATAAAAAGATCTCTTGAGCCATCTTTCCTACCATAGTTTACATGGATTGTTCACCATTTCTGAATGCCATGTGAAAATTAATCATATCAGAGCCAATAATCTCTGTGCGCAGTGACACGAGATTAGGTCGCTAATTAAACGGTTCATGCTCCGTCAACCAAAATACGAGTTTATTTAGGTGCTCGTGGTACTTTGCAATGCGGCCCGTACCGAAATTTATATGTTGTTCACTCAAATTAAAATGTGAGGAACATAACTCTTCCAAGCTTTCCATGACGTCTACAGTACGCTTTTCGTGTACTGCAAATGGCCCACCGTATAAGATATCGCTAGCATTTTTTCTATGCTTAGGAAATACAAGTTTCAGTTGACGGTTTTTATCATGACCTTATTGCTAACTAATACATTGTTTATAGTTCATCACAACTCAACCAATGTAAATTTGAACTTCTGGCAGCTCTCTACGGAATTAAAGACAGGTTGCACTGTTTCTGAGCCAGGGATTGTTGTCGAAGTTGTAGCTAGTTAGCTGAGAATAAAAGCATCTCAATGCATTTTTTATGGTACAATGATTATACGTCCTTACCATGCACAAAGAAAGTAGGTTGAGAAATGAGATCAGCGTGGATATCTTTTTTCATCGAAGCAACTTCAAGAAGCCGTTCAAGCATCTTCCTGTACGCAATATTAAAATTTTTTTTTATCTGCATACAGAATCCTCCTACAAAACAGGCAGTGCGTAAGAAAATTAAAGTCGCAGTGCAAAAGTACAGCACTTTCATCTGATAGAGATCGTCGTGCGTCGGGTGAAGTATGAATTTTTAGATTACCTGATCCTGCACTTTCAAGTATGTACCGTTTTCTACACTTTGTATAAAAAAAACATAGACTAGATTTTTCAATACGTTCTATTTTTCGTTGCCTTATTCCCAACTTTTAGCAAGATATGTTTGTAGGTCTTCTTCACTAATGGTAACAATCCTATCAGAATCATTGTTCAGAGGTTTTTCGCAAATACCACAAAGAACTGTACCTTCCATTATGTGCCAACCTGCAAAAAATATAACACGTAACATTACCAGACTTGTATCAATGTTTACTGAATTTTCATATTATAAGTTACTGTTGACCTAACAGATAAGGAGTCCAGAAGAAAAATTTATAGGCGAAAAATAAGAATAGATCTGACAATACTGTGTTTGTTTGTAAAAGAACATTATATATTTTAAAATTTGTAGTACTCATTTCGTATAGCATTAAAATTCATGTTTGTTTCTATTAATATTCTTCGTAACACTTCTTTTATAAAAAAAAAATCTTCTATACATCATTAAAAAAAAATTTTTTTTTGTTCTTTGAAGATCACTGTATGATTAACAATCCAGAAGGGGTTAGTTTTGTCCTTAAGGCATGTATTCTTAGAATGAAGTCTGTTGCCAGTTAACCATTAGAAAGGCGTGAATTTTTTTTGATCTTTTTACGTTATATCTGTACATGTACACACACGTTAATTTGATCATTCTTCTATTGACATGATGAGTAATGCGATGATATTAGTGAGGAAAGACAAATTTTTTTTACATTACTTAAATATTAATTTTATGACTTTTTAAATAAATTTTTACAAAAAAGTATTCAAATAAAATGTATAACAGTAGTATCTACAGTGTTGTGGAGGTAACAACAAATTTTAAAGAAAACTTAAGGGCATTCAGAGCTCAGCAGTAGCTTTAAAAAATATGATGTAATATAACAATGTTGGTTAAATCACTTTATTTAGTTAAGTACCACACGTGCTTCATGCAAATGAAAAACTTTTTTCATAATTAAGTACAAATGACATTAACGAAATAAAACCCATTACACTTAGACATGTGACTGATTAACTGCCCCACACTAATTATAAGACTTACATTCTATTCGTAAGCTTTTTTCACAACAAGGACACTATCACTACCTGGCATATAAATATGATCACAATCAATAGCTTTCTGTACAGCATCAAAATTGACTTGTAGTTATCACTACACAAAAGGCTAAGAAGTCATGAATATAGAAAATAATTAGACGGATCAGAATGTAAAAAAAATATACGAGTAATACGAGATAAACACATCGTATACAGGTATGTAAATATATGAAAGACAAGTATAGTAAAAGCGTATGTACTGCCACGCTGTTGTAAGCATGCATACATATACCACCTACATACAAGCTAATCCGTGCTCTTTCTCACCAGCTCCTCACCTCGTCTCAAGCTGGCCACCACCACCACTACACTCATTTATCTTTATTAAAAAATAATATTCACGTTTTTCCACCCATTTTTTCGAGATTTTGCAATCATCAAAATCGAACAGGCAATCAACTCTTACGTATTTTTTTGCACTCTTTAGATAAATGCAAGCCATTTTCCAATGCACGCTATCCATCGTTTTTCAGTTACCGGTGTTTTTCTACAAAAAAAGTTATCTTTTCATTGTTTAAGCATACTCACCAACTTTTGACAATTTTGTTCTCCGTAATTAGCAGGGCCGACTACACAATACATCATAAAATCAAGACAGCATTTTGTAGGTTGATTTCAGGATTTCGCTTATCAATCTAACAACAATGCATAAATTCTCTTACTCTACACTCTTACCTTTATTGTTACTAACAACACTATCACTGGATATCCTTAGCACTTACTATATTGGCTGTAAAAAAAGTATTACATGAAAAATAATTGAAAAAATTACTTTTTTAATTCAGGTATCTTTAAATGTTGAATATAACGATTGGAAATAAAACGTGATTATAAATATAAAGACATATAATATGCAGTATCATGTGTCATTTTAGTATTTTAATAAGTTCAGATATCTTACTTTGAATCGAAATAAATTACTTAGATTTATTTGAATTTTTTGATGGATCAAGCAGTTCATCATCGTAACAAAAAAAATTTAATTATTCTTTGTCAGTTACTTTCATTGATTTATCGAGAGCCCAAAAAAAAACAGTTCTTAAGAAACTTATGTAGTTTTCAGGCATACTAAACAGATTTCTCGAAAATTTCTAAACTGAGCCATAAAATATTATATTACCAGGAAATCTACAATCTCATTAAATAATAACTAATGAATAAAAGATTTGAAATGTCCTTCATCAGTTTATATGCCATACGTCACAAATAGTTTTGATAAAGGTGTTTTACATTAGTATTTATTAAACACAATAAATAGAGTACTATAGAAAGCTTAATGCATAACGTGTTTTTAAGTTACTGAATTAGAAGAATTAATTAGTAAATGAGAATAAAACGTAATGGACTGCTATGTATTACAATAGACGTATTTATCATTAAAACATAAAGTCTGAAGTTTTGTCGAAGTTGGAACCAGTATAACGTAGTTTAAAAATTTTATTAAAGTAAGAACACAAAAATCAAAGGTTTTGTAAAACAAATTTGGAGACAAGTTAAAACAGATTTTTTTTCTATTTATGAAAATTTCGAGGTTACTTAGAACTATGGATCACTATCTGATTGGTGTAAATATATTTTTTATTTATTAAAACTGTCCAAGTTTCTTAAAAAATATCAATAACTTTTTTCAATTTAGAAGAAAAATGCAACATTTTTGTTGTAAAATTGTCATCCTTAGCAAAGCTCACAAGATATGTTGTGCATCAAGTTAAGTTCACCGTAAGCAAGATTCATCTCTGGACCGACTCAACAGTAACTCTCTTTTGGCTTAGATCTCACCCTAGTAGGTGGAAAAATTTTCGTGAGAAATTGGGTCACTCAGATCATCGACCTTGTTCCGTGAGCTCAATGGAGGCATGTGCCAGGAAAGCACAACCCTGCAGATTGTGCGTCGAGGGGACTTCTCATCTCTCAGCTTGTATCTCATGATCTGTGGTGGAATGGTCCGGTCTGGATGACGTCGGATGACAGGGGATGGCCTGATCAACCAGACACCTTTCAGTTTGACGATAGTTCAGAGGCTCGTCCAACTGCAGTCCATGTGGCCACTTCGAAGTCGTCAGATTTGTCATCTCAGCTGCTCAAGTTCTGCTCGACGCTTCAACACCTATATCGACTAACCGCTACAGTTGTGCTCGCATGTGAAAAATTCAAAGCCAAGCTCAAAGGTCAGACTTACTCTACGTCTGTTACGGCGGATCTCATAACTCAAGCCAAACTCTTCTGGATCAAGTCTATTCAAGCAGAGTTTTTCAAGGATGATATCTCACATCTCAAATCAAGTACTCTACCTAAAGGACATGACTTCACTCAGCTGATAGCCTTTGTCGATGGCAATGACATTGTACGAGTTGGAGGCAGACTCATACACTCAGCACTTAACACAGTTGCTATTCACCCAGCTATTTTACCTTGGCACTCACAGTTTACATCTCTAGTGGTCGAACATGCTCATTAGGTAACTCTCCATGGTGGAACTCAACTAACTCTCAGTAGCACTCGTCAGGAGTTATGGATCATCGGTGGAAGAGCTCCCATCTGATCTAGCATTCTTAAATGCGTCACGTGTGCAAGGTACGGTGCTCAACGTAAGCAGCAAATGATGGGTCAACTGCCCGAGGCCAGAGTGACGCCATCGAGACCTCTCACACTGGTGTGGACTACGCGGGTCCACTTACCATCAAATCGTGGAAAGGTCGATGTTCAAGGACGTACAAAGGCTGGATTTGCGTTTTTGTGTGCTTCAGTTCATCGGCAGTTCATCTTGAAGCTGTAACAGATTGCTGCAACAGATAAATTTCTTGCTGCTTATCGCCGATTTACTTCACGCCGTGGTTTACCATTCAAGCTTTACTCAGACTGCGGTACGAATTTTGTCGGCACCGATAAAGCTCTTCGACAGCTCTACACGGATGCTCAACGTCAGTCTAGTCCACTCACAAGAACACTCTTTTCACAAGGTACGACTTGGAAATTTAATCCTCCAGCTTCTCCTCACATGGGAGGTAAATGGCAAGCCGCAGTGAAATCAATAAAATTTCATCTGCGTCTTACCGTTGGAGAAACACTCTACACATACGAAGAAATCAGCACTCTACTCACACAGATCGAATCAGTGCTCAACTCTAGACCTCTAGAGCCGATGAGCAACGACTCAGAAGATTTGGAATGTCTCACGTCTGGTCATTTTCTCATCGGGTCGGCACTCAATATACCTCCAGAACCTAGCTTACTCGACTTATCTCAGTCTTGACTCTCCAGGTGGCAGTTCATCCAGGCACAGCTCCAGAGGTTTTGAAAACAGTGGTCATTTCATTACCTTCAGTGGCTGCAATCAATCTCCAAGTGGCATCATCCATCTCATGAGGTTCAAATTGGCTCACTGGTGCTAATCACCAGCGAAACAATGCAACCAGCTAAATGGCCAATGGCGAGAGTTCTCGAGATTCACCCTGGAAGGGATGGTCTCACCAGAGTGGTGACACTTAAGACAGCTGCTTCGACTTTGCAATGACCTGTGCATAATTTGATTGTTCTGCCAGTCTATCGGTGATCAACCGGTGGTTGATGGTGGGCGGAATGTTTGAGAACTTGCGTGGATCAAGCTAGAGAACGACCGTCCCATCTCAGCTGTGTCTTGTTGGCTTGTGTTGGCTTGTTTGTGTGCGCGCTCGTGTGTGTGTGTGCTTGTCGGTCGGCGCCGCTGCCAACTGCCGAGTTGCGCGGTGCTTAGGAAGCCGCTGATTGGTTGGTGCCCGCGGAACGTGGAGCGAGCCATTGATTTTGTTCATTTTTATCATAGAGAGCCACATGCATCCATCGCTATTAGTAGAAGAACGATTAGATTTTCTTTAGTGCATCTCATTGATACGAAGTTTTCTCAAACATACAACTCACTCGTTAAAAGAACAATAACGTGCTGCTTACTGCAGTGGTTTTTTTTTTGACATCTCAAATTAATACGGAGTGATTTCACCACCGGTAGTTTTTGTGTTGGTGTGCATGAGTGCGCGCTAATAGAAGTACTCGTGTGCGGCAGAGTTCTCAATAGGCATCTCATAAGGACAGTCTCACCCAGAAGCATTTGCAAGTTGTTTTGATTTCCAGGCACCGGTATGTATGTTCGCTCTCGCCTGTGCTCTCTCACGACCACAGACACACACGCACCAGGCTAGTTAATCGGCATCGCGTTTGTTCTGTTCACATCAGACAACGCAGAGTAAGCCCCTTCTTTCAAGACGCTGAGAATTGTGTATGTGTTGTGCTAGTGCTTGACTTTCACTTTACTTCTCAACATACATAAGTTACGTGACCTTCAATTATAGTGTTGTTGAAACTTTTCTTAAACTATAGACTATTTTCAAATTATTTTTGTATTATATTCAAACGCGAGTGTTTTCATTTAATAACCTTTGTTATTAATTGCAATACAGTTAATTTTATTTAATTTAATATAATACAAATTTCTTGTGGATATGTTGCAGACTTTTCTCTGTTATTTTTGAATACATCTTAAATTTTTTTTTATTGCCATTGTGTTGTTTGTTTCACTACCTAATAAGACCTACGCCGATCCCTTCTCACAGAGAATCTACTCAACAAACAGTTTTAAACATGTGAGTTAATAAATGATAGAAAATATTACAAATCATAACTCATTAGATTTTCATTGTATGGGTAGTTGTTGAAAAAATATTTTGAATAAGCCCATTATAATTTGTGGACAATTGTGAGATGTCAATAATGGAAAAGTTTCGAATTGAAAAATCCTCTGTACTTACTTAGCACTAAATCACACTGACGAGAGATTTATGTAGTATTACATTCTATATCACATAAAGATGCTCGTCTTTTCTGAATATTTTTCAGTGAAGCATTTGCAATACCTACTATTTCTACTTTTATCACATTATCAACTTAAACAATACTAATTACCTTTAGTTTTTTTTTTTTTTTTTGTTTTTTTTTTGTACTTCTTAATTTTTGAGCTATCAATTTTTTTTTTGTACCGAGAGGATGTTATTATTGCTGTCTTGCCTGTTTGGTTGGAAGTTTTCTTGATTGAGGTGGTACTACTTTTGTTGTGCAGTACGTAATCAGTTCTAGGTTCATATAAAGAATCGTTTAATTGACTAGCAATATTTAGTACCTCTTGAGATCGGAAAAGATCTTGAATACCCTCCACTGACGAAGCCTGCTTGTTTGCTGATGCAGGCGTAACATATGATAGGGAATTATTCCAGAATTAATAGCCACAATAAATTAAAAAAAGACTTTTAATTAATTACGATATACATAAATTATTACCAGATAGCGTATGAGAGGTGCAGCATAGATAAGATAAGAGATAGAAATGGAGAGTCTGTCATCTTTTGAAGTAGAACTGACACTGAGCAAAGGATGTAGTTTGTTCGCTGAGATTTTTGAAAGAGCATGTGGAACGCTTGTAGATGACTTCTTATCGGAGAGTTCGATGATCAATGCGCTGATTTCAGACGTTTTCATCGAAGCCCCTTAAAAGTTAAAGTATGTGTTCTAAACTGTTTTGATAAAAATTATCAAAAAGAAGTTGTTCGTACCTTCACTGGTCATTGATTTCAATGAACTATTGACTTCAGATAGGTGCACAAAATCAGAAGGTTGAGAAACTGATGTATTCAGTGGATAGATCCCTGTTTTTTTAAAAGCATTTACGGCAATCTCTATCTTTGCCACTTTAATGGAAGCTTTTCCGAAGAGAGAAGCTTTTTTTTAAGTACAACTTGTTGTTCTTCTCGTTGAAGTACATTGATTTCCTGAGTGTAGTATGAACTTATAGATTTCATGAATCTCACATCCTACGGTTACATACGGTGCGTGCAGTGTGGAGCCAAGCACAAGATCGTAACACCATTGGCAATAGCCCTCACGTGCGTTGAGTGTCCATCTAGCAATGGTAGTACTGGGTTATCCTTGGAAGCACGCAAAAACTTGAGGAACTTTTTAAATCACCTAGTGGTTTTATTTATATTATAAGTATATCATTACTTACCTATGTTGTTGTATGTGTATAAGCACTTCAGTTATTCAACTGTTAAAATCTTATAGCAAGTTCTTGATAAGAAATATAGTTTTTTAAATACCGTAGTATTTTATGATAGAAAAAAACTCAAAAGCCTCATACAATACGAATGATGATGCTATTTTTATGCTATGGATAACTAAAAAAGTTCAACGATTATTATCACGTATTGGAAAAGTAGTGAAAAACTTTAAGAATTAGTTCATTAGATCAGGGCAAGAGAGAGTCTTCCTGGAGTGAAAGCAAGAAAGAGCCTTTTTAACTCAACTATTGCTTTCATAATGATGGGTAACAATATGTGTGCTTATATGTATGAATAAAAAAAGCATTAATTCATAACATGAACACCAATCACTAGGTTACATAACGGCGTTTGTTGGCCAATGATTACATTATTTAGTGTAAAAAAGTGATTAATGATAATATTATTTAGTTCGAAAAAGCCCTAGTATGCCTTCTACTCTGAAAAAACGCATGCGCTAACCCAACGAGTTACTTAATAAGTCAGAAAAATGTAATATTTAAAAAAAATTTTCAATAAAAATTCATACACTAAAAACAGTAATCCTTAGTTTATTTCTATTTATAAGAGCTGGTATTAAAAGTGAGAGTTTTAATCATAAACACATTAGTAGTGCCAAATCTTTTAAAAATATACACAGTTTTTGGACCGTCTAAGCAGCTAATAATAAAAGTCTTACTGTTTTTTTAGTAATCAAAACTAGATTTATAATTCTTGGCTGCTGTAATCATAAAAATGTAAAAATGATAACCTTTAATTAGTGAAATCTGTCAGTAGGATTATTAAATTTATCTTACATAAACAAAATAATGCATCCGTGTAAAAAAAAGTAGATCATAAGAAAAAAAGTTGTCTGCTACATAACATTATAATACACATTGAAACATGATTTCTTTTAACACAATAAATCGACAAAACTTCCTTAAGACACACTAAAACCGTCATAACAATTTTAATAAGGTATGACAATTGGTTTTTCTGAACCACTACAACAAGATGCAAAAGAAGTTATTTTATGACTTAAATAATTGAAATCAGTCAAAAAGTATTGGAGATATGAAGAAATAGTCTAATTACGTACTTACAGACTCACCCCCCAGACGAATACGCACACAAAATTTTAAAATGCCTACTAACTTTTTATTATAGTTTCTTATGTTTTCAAGATTTGTAAAAATTATGCAAGCTTTTTCAGGATTTTTGATAATTGTTACAACTATGGGTGTAAATGCGTTTGTTTGGTAGTTAATAGTGTTATTTATCATAAGCTAATTGTCTAAAGCACCCTGTGTCATGTGACATGACTTGACTTCTTTAATGAAAAAAAAAAGAAATGCTTATCTGCTTTCAGTTATACGGCTGTTACGTTGGCATGACGTTTACTTAAGTCTGAGCTTGCACTGAATAACAAAAAATTGTCATAAGGCACGTTGGTCAGACATTGGCCTTAGAAGCTATGAAGATCTTGTGCAAGACTATTTATTTACTTGTTTCCCAACTTGACCGTTTCTGTCCTTACTGACTAGAGTAAGGGGGGCACAATTACCTTTCACTGGGGTAGCAAGAGTTTTGATCGTTTTGAGTGGCATAGAAGTTACTTTGTCTTTCTAAGCCGTGGTGTATCGATCAGGTGCTAGTGATGGGAGGGGATAGATGAGTAGATGCCAGCGTGCGTAGTGGCAAAAACAGGAAACCTGGAGTACCAAATAACTGTCATCTTTGCTTAATTAAGGAAAGAATAACAGTATTTCGTCAAATTTACGGATGTTATCATCACGTATGCATAAATGGTATCAATATAATGAAATTGCAGTTACACAAATGTAAAGAAATAAACTATGTGGTGCCAAGAACGTTAGTAAAATGTTTGAATGTAACAATATATTATTGAAGCCTCGTTAGTTTTCGATCCAGAGCACACTATTAGAAGCAGACAGCAAAAAGAAAGATAGTTACGCGAAATCAGACATGATCATTGTGTTTTATATTATTTAAACTTTTATGAAATATGGGTGTTATGTTGTTCAGTGTTACAGTAGCTTAAGGGCGGATGGACTAAAATTACATAAATTTCGATGGTTACTCAACAGTAAATATAGATAATTTTCATGTGCATTGCAACTTAGACAATTTTCAAAATAATCTGAATAAAACGTTCATGCAGGTTAACTTTGTAGGAAGTTGAAGTTACCGAGGTCTGCCTTATTACGACGGCACTGGTAAAATTGCTAACTCCATCACTTTGAAATTCTGTAACATCACTCACATGACTACTTTCAACTTGCTGTCTACCTTTTTTGAAGGCCTTACAGTTAACACAAATCAAGTGTGTTATATTAGTGAGGCCTATATTTATCATAACATCTATTATCAGATAAATAAATGCACTAATTTTATGCTAATTAATTAATTATTCCTAAAAGTGTGCATCGGAGTATGCTATTGACGTATAATGTGGGTACCCGCGGTTGCACGCTTTTGACACCAAGGGTGGCGCTACATGACATGCACCTGGCCAATAAGCCAGCATTTAACTTGAAAAAAACAGTTATTACCTAATGCTCGTAACATTTTTTGAGTAACCACTATAATTTGGAGCACTGGTGCACATTCTGGTATTTACGAAGGAAATGCGACATATTTCATTTTGTGATCTAGAATTAGCACTTATATTTCAGGCAGTGGCTCATACTCTTTTGTTAACGTAGGGATAAAAGTTATATTTTAACACTCGCTACGCGTCCAGACTTACCTCTAATATTTGGAGTGGTAATGCACACTCTAGTGTTTACGTAAAAATTACAGTCCATTTGAATCCGTGATATAGAGTCTACCACTCAGTAGCAGTGCATACATTAGAGTTTATGCTTGCGTACGTGACAGGAAAAAAAGTAGAAGTCATTTAAACAACTTATTTTATTTAGAACTCTAACGCAATACATCAAACTGAGCCAGTGCAAGGTGGTAGAGGCGGATTCTACTCATGGCGCACAGTGTAAGTAAAAAAGAGTTTTTATGTTTAAAAATCTGCAGATAGCTTAAATCCTAACAAATTCTTATGGCTTTCTTTTTATGACACAGTATTTTTTGTAATTTCATGAACAACTGCCATTTTTATGACATATATTAATCTAACCCCCCAAAAAAATACAAAAACACATAATCTTATGTTTTGTCAAATAAGAAAGAACGTGCAATTAGAAAATTTAGTTCGAAATCTATGATAATTATTATACGTCACATTATAATGCTTCTATTATCCAATTTTAGTTAAGATTAGTTAAAATTAAAGTAATTTTTTTTCCATACTTAAAGAATTACATAATATAAAAATTTAAAAAAAAATTCCCTAATGGTTTATTATCTACATATGACAACAGGTATCTAATAACTTTAAAAAAAGTAGAATTCTCTAGCATTTATTAATTGTCACAAGCTTTAATTACTACAATTATCTTACTAACATGTTGTACTGTAATTGAAGTGTGATACCTTGAAACATAGAAAAATATTATACTGCGATACGCCTGAAGTTAATTAAGAAATAAATGCTGAGGGCATATTGTTGTGTAAAACCGAAATTCTTGTAGCATGAGGCAACATAATTTTAAGAAAACAAGTATTATTCATGCAGTTTAAGAGTACGACATTAATCGACAAAGCAAATGTAGTGAATTAAACGTTTTATTATTGTCACCTCATTTATTTCTCTCACATTTATCTACAAAATCCTAAAATAATATTAAAGTCTATTATTTACTCACATGAGTCTGGGATAATAAAATACTCTTGTTTTTAAAGTTTACAAGTATGACAAAATTCGCTTTATGTGTGGTTTTTTTTAGTTATTCGTTCATTTCTTTTCAAATACCACACTGAAATTGTAGATACATGAAAATTTTTGTAAATTGTGAATATATATATATATATATCTATTGTGTTGTTTGTTTCACTATTTCATGAGAAATTGGGTCACTCAGATCATCGACCTTGTTCCGTGAGCTCAATGGAGGCATGTGCCAGGAAAGCACAACCCTGCAGATTGTGCGTCGAGGGGACTTCTCATCTCTCAGCTTGTATCTCATGATCTGTGGTGGAATGGTCCGGTCTGGATGACGTCGGATGACAGGGGATGGCCTGATCAACCAGNAAGAATAAGAATTAGATAAGTATTAAAAAACTGTTCAGTTTCCTAATAGTTGCCTAATCAGTTTTTACAGTTGGTATCTTCATTTCAAACAATTTTTAGCTACTGTTGTTGGGTATTCTTTTTTTGACACGCAAGAAAGTTATAAAAGGATCTGATGATATCAACTTGTAATGCATAAGATCTGTATTTGTTAATCTTCTGTCAACTATTTTACTGTGCATGAATTGTGCTTTTCGAAAAATTTAGTTATTGCATTTATGTGGTTCTTCCAAATAGTATCTAATTGGGAACTAGGCGTATTCCATGATATATCAACTACGTACTAGAGGTTTATAAATAAAGGGTTGCATTTTGTACAAAGTATACAGTGATAAAATTAGTTTTGCTGCCCTTCACGTGTATGCACTAAACTTTTGTAAATCAATTTTTCGTTTGAAACTTACTAGCTGCATAATCGCATAAAGGCGTTTGATAAAATTGAGATCTACTCCTAATGATTCAGCATCAGAAGCATAATTTTTGAAGAACATTCTCGCAAACTTGTCTGTATTTAAATTACTAAATCTATGCTTTAGATCATCAACATTCAGACTCAAAGACAATTTACATATATTTTAGATTAACTTTTTTTCCACTTTTTCATTAATTTCTCGATCGCCACTTCTGCATTGAAACTCTTAAGATTAAAATGACATCTTATACAAAAACCATACACTAGTCATCTAATCAAGCCATTAAGTGTTAAAAGTTTGAACTTAAAATAAGTCCAACTACAGGGTAGACTTATTGTAGATTTTATATAATTAATAAGTTAGGCTGAACTCTACAGATAATGCTGTAGTAAGAAGCGTTTTGTTTGCTCAAAACACTAGTAGTCTTACAAACATGGTACACTTAACATCAACACTAAAAGTAAATAGCATGTTATCAACGTTAAAGCAATTTTATTTACTTTTTTCTAATACAATTGTCATCATCATCGTCGTTGTCGTCGTCGTCGTTGGTCCTGAATTTTTTAATTTTATTCTCTATCTTTATTTTTGTATTATATTATAAAAAAAAATTATACTTAATACAAAAACTGTACACCAGGCATCTAATTCAGCAATGAAGTAATTGAAATTTGGACTCAAAATAAGTTTAAGATAAGTTTTAGTACATGGAAGACTTATTATGTTTTTCATATAATTATTAAGTTACGCCAAACTCTACGGATACAACAACAGCAAAAAGTGTCTTGTTTGCTTGAAATGTTAGTAGACTTGCCAGCATGGTACACTTGATATGGTAAGTAACGCTTTACAGCATGTTTTCTGCATTGAAACAATTTTATTTACCTTTTTTGATACACTCGTCGTCGTGTTCGTCGTAGTCATCGTCATAATCATCATCATCATCACCGTCACTATCATCATTATCGTCGTCATCATCATCATCATCAATTTCATCATCATCCTGATAACCATCGTCATCATTATCATTGTCATTATCATTGTCATCATTATCGTCATTATCATTGTTGTCGTGGTCGTCATTGTCAAATTTCTTAAGTTGAAGACATTTCTGGCTGCATTTACAGGAAGAAAATTTTCTGGCAGTCGAGAATACTGGTACCCTTGAACGCCAAATGACCCTAGCACCATCTAGCTTAACTTCGTGTTTCAAAAAAATCCCTAGGACTCTAGGTTAGATAAGCATGTCCAAGATCAGTGATTATTTGCAGCCTCGACTATCCTTGACTAGCATTGGATCCTATCGTAAAAGCCGTTGCATCGGTATACCTTATCTTTGACTGCGAACCACTGTTGAGTAGACAAAGCACATTGTTAAACTATCTAGACAATTTAGGATTTTTACTAGCTCGTCATGAAATATAGCACATACGATATCGATCATCTCCTGGACTAAACACATACAAACAAGCAGGGCATGCCAACGTAGCTCGTGTAAACCCTGAATATGGCACGCATATAACGTGAAAGTCTTCGGCGATGCCTTACTTAACTTGTGTACGCACTTGTAAGTGACCCAATTCCTAGTTAGCATAGTACAATCTGACGAAATTAAACCTATGACTACGCCACCGTAGCTTCCTTGAGTTGTAATCTTATAATGATGCATATTGAATTGAATAGTTTTTTATTAGCTTTGAACGTTACATCAGGTATGGTGTGGTGCCATCTTACGTGCCCCTGTGTATTATAGGCTATGCACACCGAAACTACCTATCATGTCTTATCGTCTTGATCTATAACCAGTGATTCTAGCCCCACCTAGCTATATTTGGTATTTATGCACTTATCAGACATTCTCCAGTGGCATGTAACATGCCCTATGCATGGCCCCACGTATCAGACATACCTCAGCACAACCACCAGTACTCTCCAGCTATTTCGCACGTGTGCAGTGTTCGAGGGAGTACCAACTAATTAATTTTTTTTACATGCGACTGCCTTTACGCTAGACAAGCCCTAATGTCACCTGACACGTCCGTGCATCTTTGGCATATCACTGCATTACCTTAAATTGTCCCCACACATCCGTGAGCCTTTACTGTGCTCGAGTGCAACCTTGTTTGTCCCTCGCAGAAGGATGCGAGTGTTATGCAGTACATAGTGACAGTGTCTTCCACCGTAAGACCTTATGTGCTCTGGCACCAGCCAGATAACTATTGGGTGTTTATTACACCACCGCAAATGCGTCTGATGAATACTAGCGTACACAAACGGTTATGAGGGTATAAAGCGGAGGCAAACACGTCCGAGAAATACTAGTGTCCACGAGAGTGTCCGAGAAATACTAGCGTATGCAAGAACACGTGAACACAGCTGAGGAATACCAGCATATGCAAGTGCACGTGAACACATGCAAGGAATACTAGCTTACACAAGCGCATCCGAGGAATAATATATTTTATACGAGCACGTCTCAGAAATACGAACTTATACGAGTGCATCCAACAAATACTAGCTTATACGAGTACTTCCCAGAAATACTAGCGTACACGAGCACATCTATGGAACACTAAAATATGCGAGCGTACGCTAACGCATCCAAGAAATAGTAGCGTACACAAGTCTGCTCCAACGTACTCTAGCGTATCTGAGGGCGCGCTAGCACAACCGAGAGAGCGCTGACGCATCTGAGGATTCCGATGGCACGCTAGCACAATCAAGCGGGTGATGGCGCATCTGAGGGCGCACTAGCACAATCAAGTGGGTGCTAGTGCATCCAAGGGCGTACTAGCACAATCGAGCGAGCACTGGTGCACACTACATATTTAAAATATCATAAATTTTTTTTTTTTTTTTTTTTCTATGAGGTGCTTGAAAACCTTAAGATGTATTTCAATTAATTCCAACATACACTTGTACATTCTTTTTCATTCGTTTTTCAATTTCCATTCTTCAGTTCACCTTGACATGGTTTTTTTTGCAAAAGATTCACTTTTGCGGTTTCACATGTACAAGTCTTTTATTCACAACAGCNTATCTTAAGGATTACGACAAATTTTTCATTTTTATTTACTGAAAATCAATTTGTTTGATTTAATTATAAATTTCATAACTAGTTTAAATATAAATTAATACTAGTAAGAAAAAGGACAGTGGTTCAAATCCAATTAGATAAATTTTTTTTTTTTTCAAATAATTGAGTAAAACAGAAAAAAATCATAATATTTAAAATATATAGTGTGCACCAGCGCTTGCTTGATTGTGCTAGCGTGCCCTTGGATGCACCAGCACCCGCTTAAATGTGCTAGCGTGCCCTCAGAATCCTAGGATGTGCCAGCGCTCGCTCGATTGTGCTAGCACACCCTTGGAATCCTTGGATGTGCCAGCGCTCACTTGGATATGCCAGTGGTGCCAGAGCTCTCTTGGTTGTGCTAGGGCGCACTCAGATACGCTATAGTACATTTGGGCAGACTTGTGTACGCTAGTATTTCTCGGATGCGTTAGTATGCGCTAGCATATTCTAGTGTTCCTTAGATGTTTTCGTGTACGATAGTATTTCTGGGAAGTACTTGTATAAGCTAGTATTTCTTGGATGCACTCGTACGAGGTCGTATTTCTGAGCCGTGCTCGTATAAAATATAGTATTCCTCGGATGCGCTCGTGTAAGCTTGTATTCCTTGCATGTGTTCGCATGCACTTGCTTATGCTTGTATTCCTTAGCTGTGTTCACGTATTCTTGCATACGCTAGTATTCCTCGGACACTCTCATGGACACTAGTATTCCTCGGACGTGTTTGCCTACGCTTGCATACCCTCATAACCGTTTGTGTACACTAGTATTCATCTGATGCATTCGCAGCGGTGTAATAATCACCCAATAGTTATCTGGCTAGTGCCAGAGCACGTAAGGTTTTACGGTGGAAGACACTGTCACTAGGTTCTGTATAACACTCGCATCCTTCTGCGAGGTACAAACAAGGTTGCACTCGAGCACAGTAAAGGCTTACGGACGTGTGGGGACAATTACCCGTAAGAGAAAATAATAAGTTCTTTGTTATCACATATAATGGAAAACTATCAGGAAAAATGAAAAATCATTAAAAAAATATGAAATACAAACAGCGTTCAAGCCTTATAAAAGTCTAAAAATAGTCATTAAAAACAATCAAGACAAAACAGCAAAAAGAAATAAGCCTGGTGTTTACCATCTTAATTTCGGATCTTGTGATTGTGAGTATATAGGACAGATGGGTAGAGCCTTTAAATATAAAATGAATTAACATAAAAATACTTCCATAAATATATAAGATAGTTCTAGTTATGCTACTCATATAAATGACTGTAATCATGCTTCTAATAATAATTTTAAGATTTTGCATACATGTGAGATGGGTAAAAGCTAGATTTTACAGAAGCATTAGAGATTAATAGATTAAATAATTCCAACGTATTACTGAATGATATGCTAAACCTCAATGCCTCACCTTTGTTTTATTTGGAACTAAGGTAATATATGTGTATTGACTATGTACGATTTGTATTTATTGTCTGTTGTTGTTAAACCGAGACATTTGTACGCTTGCGTGTATTATTACAATATAAACGCGGTACATTACTTAGTCTTATCGTACATATGTCTGAAAAAGGTACTGTAATACCGAAACAGCTTTAATGTTTGGAACGAATAAAAGTGGAGATCGACTATTAAATTAAGAGTAATTTATTTAATTTATTAACCAACTTGTATGTTACTATATAAAAAGATTCTCTCTATGGGTTCATTTACGGAAGAAGCAGAAAGCACAAAGCCTAAGGTATTGGCAGTAATAGAGTATATTTATTTGTGATCAGCTGGTCAGTGGGTCATGGGTCAGTCAATTAAGTTTATGCAGTAATTTTACGTATGTACGCATATGTTTAGGGTATACATGAATACACGTATCATACGTAGTACACATAATTAAGTATTTATTAGGTAAGTATACATGCACGACTGATGGTAAACAATTCGTTTTCAAAACCTTTGTGCAAACGTTTTAATTTGCGTATTCTAAGCTACCTCAGATATGCAAGGAATTGCTACGCCGACTAAAATTAAGGTACTTTTAGGAAAATCTAGAAAACTGATCAAATACCATTGAGTGTACTAACCTTAGGAACTAGATCAACTGACCTACGGAATGACCACAAAAAAGTATCGTTTTTCTTGGATATCTGTATCTAAAAAGCCTCATGCCCTTATAGATACAGATATACAAGAAAGTAGTATACACATTTTATGCCTGTTACTTCTTATTTTCTGGTTATATCGTAAATAGGGGATACATAGTATACTGCTTATATATTGAAGCTATACAACAGACAGCACCGATGATTATAAGTCTTGGCATAAGACACTGAGTGTCTACAGACAGTAACAACAAATATAGAGCACACAGACAGTTTAATAGTGTCTGAATATGTAACCCTGCAGTTTGGCCATCGCTGCAAAATATGAAGTTAATTGTAGGGTTGTAAATTATTATTATGTGCGATAATCTTACTGACATATAAAGCAAATTCGCTACAACCTTTGTAATCGCTCACCATAAAAACTACTGAACCGATTTTGCTAAAATTTTGCATACCGATTCTTGACACTTCCTACATGGTCTTAGTATAGTTTTTATTTTGATAAATTTAATAATAATAGCAATAAATTAGCTTAAAGTTTTGCAAAAATACACTAGCTTTTTACTTCAGTTTAGTAGGATCCAGTAAGTGGGGTCGACATAAAATCGAAGCTACCTGCAACAGAATTTAATAAGTGTGGTTTTAATAGGCGGGAGCATTTCTATAATTTTTGCAGTCGTCTTCCAGCAGTTTATCGAGCTGCATTGAGAATGTAGATGATAGTCATGCAGCTGGGTATTCCAGTTACCGATGACGCTCTTCTTCAATGGGCAAGTGACCCAGGTCTACTTCCACTCTGAACCATTAGGATTGACGTGTGCCACCAATAAAAAATTTTGTAACCGATAACGTCTCCAGCGAAATACCAAGAGACATATCTAGCCAGAGCACAACCTGCCTCAACCAATTAGAGAAATGTGGCTATTTTATCATCCAGCCTGTTGCCGTCAGAGAATTTGTTGCTATAAATGTAAGCCAAGGAAGACAGCTCTAAAGAGTATGGGCAGCCACAATAGCCAACTTCTTAGTGGTTGTTTCAACGGCATACTTACAGAGAAGGAATTCTCTAGGCCCACTTTCCCGACTAACGATGAGCGGTTAATTATCTGTGGAACGACCTGAAGATGAGATACATTTTGGTCAGTGGCGTATCTCCTTCATGTAAGTACCGTTTCTGTACATAGACTTCGAGGGTAAGAGTTAAGCTACCCACAGCTGGCACTCCATCATCAAGAAAAATAATAAGGAATAAGCAGAAATTCCACCACTGGCTTTTTCAGGGCCAATATAAGTATTTACGTTCACTACCTAACCTTCAATCTAATTGGTTTTTGTAAGAGTCACCTAAGTTTAAACTACCTTGCTAACGAATACATTTTTACTACTATTTCCAAAAAGATTATTCGTCGACTAAAAGACTATGTAAAGCTGGCTATTCTTAAACCAAGTCAGTCATTAATTGGCAGACATCACGAGCAGAGTTGTTCGTCGCAAGGCTAGAACCCCGGTGACCGACGACCCTATATTACCCTTTTAATTCTAAACATTCAACCAGGAATCACCAATCCTCTTCAAGGTCTGCGCTGGATTAACCTAACAGCTATGAAGGAAAAAAAAACTTGAGCCAACGGGAGTCTCCACGGGAAAGCATCACGAACCAATCTCTACTAATCTCTCTACCTTAGATCATCAAAACAACTGAGTCTGCAAGAAAAAGGTGCATTAGATACCAATGTCTTCGACGTTATACCAGGCGACGTTGGGAAAGTGCACTACAACTAGCCCCAAAGCTTCGGACTTTGTAATTTTTCTCCCTATCAGTCTGAGTCCTCAACAGCAGACCAGAGAAGATCACTGTGAGGTATCCAGGCAGTCACAATTGCTGTAAACTTTAGTCAGGAAAGAGTTTACTTAAGAAGCTTACCGGTCTTTTTTAGGGCAATTGGATGTCTAAGTACCTTGCCATAAAATATATTAGAACTTAACAAAGTTGACAAAAAATAACCTTTAGGGGTCCCAAAAGTTTTAAGCATGCCAAAAGTCGCAAAAGGGTGAATTGGAAGGAAAACCTTAAATGTATCTAATGAATAAAATTTTAGGCGTCAAGAAACTAACGCAGCAAATTTATAGAGATTGAAACAGCAGCGTCAAGATCGACAAATAAAAAATCCATTTTATGAGAGATCAGCTTTTCTTTTTACCCTTACAGTAATCTCTTAAATTTTTAAAGATCTTAATTAAGATTTTAAAATAAGTAGAAAATATATTTGTATTTTTGTGGCAATAAAAAATGTAATGATTAACCTCCAGAACTTTATTGCTCTGGTAATAAAGTTGTGAAGTAACAGAAAAAAATTCTTTTTTAATTTACATTTTTTGGGAGTTTAAAACCTTAACAGCTTTAAAAAATAGCCCTTTTCGTAAATTATACGGGAGAAACTGCGAATCAACCACTACTTATAGCCAACGATTATTTTATGGTACAAGGAACGCATGGTACTTTTCAGCATCATTATATTTTTTCAATTTTTACAGCTTATCATTTGACCGAATAAACTATATAGATTGCGAACAAATGTGTTCCTAATAAAAAGATTTTCGTTCTGAGAAGTGTCAGGAGTAAGTGTAAGATTTCTAACTGAAAACGTTTCACATTACATGCTAACAGACTACGGTGCTCCATTTAGTAAATTTTGGACAAAGCCGAGACGGAGGGCCACTAGGGTTTATTATAAGAATAGTACAAAAATTTTTAAATGGCTATTTCCATATTATCGTTTTTTCACTAATCTAAAATAATCTTATGTTGGTTTAACACCCTCATTCAGCACTAAATAATTATTTGTTTTGCATCTTAACATGTTTAAGGTCTCTAGATCATGGGTTCTTATTTTTTCAAGAAACTTACCACTACTCTTTTATTTATAGGCTGAATGTGCATGCTCAGTGAATAAACAAAGCCTTGTTTAGGCAAAATAAGGCCAATTTTGATGTGATAAAGTCACCTATACCCCTGAGGAGCATCGCGTGATGAAAAAGCTCATGTAAAAGTTCATAGAGGTATTTGTCTGAAAAAGTAGCACTGGCCGCGAAACAAACTACTGTCTACCGCGTACTGACCCATGACCTAGCCATCTGAGCCACCGCAAACTTTAAACTAATATATATTTATATACATAAGATTCAGTTAATAACAGATAGCCATTTGTCTTTCATAAACATACTACTTTAAAGTGGGTTTCTAGATACTTGTAAAAACCAGGATATGGGGGCCCTAGTCATCGTAAGACCCGAAACCGACTAGGCCCACAAAAAGTGGCTATTAATTTAGATCTTAATGAAAACATTCAAATAACTTTTAATCCAGACCTTACAGTGTCCTTTTATTTTGTTTCGACATACATCATTTTTTACGTTAACTTGATTTTGCAGCTGCAGAAAAATTGACACGAGTTCACCTGTGAGAACTATTGGCCTTTAACACGATACTGAAACAGCACCCCCCAGTCGAGAAGTTTGAGAGCAATAGGTCAAACTTAAAGAGGACAGTACTATTATACGTATGCTTCCAACTCCATTCACCAGATGGCCAAGCCTCAAAGACAGTTTTCTAAAAGTGCAAGAAAACTTATTTATAGTACTGTCCTCTTCTGATCTGGCCAATTGTTCCCAAGTTGCTCGAGAAGGTGCTGCTGTTTTAAAACTGCCCTTGACACCAAGCTTGTGAGAAATCAATAGACATATTAAGATAAATCCTTTTAAAATAAAATTTATCAATGAATTAAACATAAGAATTTAAAAACCTACACGTAGCTTACGCATGGCATTCGCTAAAAAATATATTTTTAAATCATAACATAAAATTAAACGTAAAAATAAGTCGTTGATATATAATACATAAGTTTTGCGTTTATATTTCTTAAAGTCAACTTTGGTGTAAGTTTCTGCTTGCCAGTCTCTATAATTACGTTTATAAGAATACTTTGTTAAGAATACTATCTTTATTAATCGTATGAAGCCACTGCACTACTTTATTTGCATGATTTACGTATATTTGGAGCGAACGTTGCAGAATATTCCAGCTGTGCTTTAGCAATAGCTATCATCTCATCACCTTCTGGGATAGGAAAGTTCTCCTTAAGAGGCGAACTTTATTAAGCACTGATCCATGCAGTACAAGTAAAGTTCAGAATGAATCAAAAAGCGTTTGATATGTTCCCAACCTATTTGATAAAATCAATAGGAGCTGAACAGCGAGTGACTGGACATGAGGAAAGTGAACGGCAGCTACTAGTGCACATTTCATTTAACACGTTATGAGTAGAGGGTTACAGAGTAGACGATTTCGGTTCGATTTTTTTACAATTAAGTGTACAAGAAGATGTCAAAAGATAATCCCCAGATAAATTTTTGAACACTATCGTTGACGGAATGTTGCAAACACAAAAGGTTATTCGTGATTCTGTCAAAAAAAATGTTTTGAATCCCTTGCTTGTTTTATCGACAAGAATGAAATTTCCCAGGATTAAATATGCACAAGTAAGTGTTGTGTAACGATATAAATAGATATAAAAACATTAAATATTGCAACCAAAAACTTTAAAATGGCTCGAATAAATGCATTAAATCAAATTTTATTCAAATTGTAGTTCGAATAATTTGAATATCCCCAGTAAAGATAACTGCATCATAACAGCGTCAAAACAATCAATAAAAAGAAGAATATGAGGCTGATGACAGATATCCTTACCCAAACCTGATCACTATTAATTAGACCTCTACAAAAAAATAAAATAAAATAATATAAGCTGACTAAATAAATTAAACTCATAACGATACCTAGCAATCTCACTAATATACAAAGCAAAGTCCCAAAAATTTCTGTAATGGCTAGCCACGAAAACTACGAACCAATTTTTCCGAAGTTGTGCGCACTGATTTTTGAAACGTTCTAGATCATTTTTTTCAAGTTTCAATTTTGGAAAAATTAATAACAACAGTCATAAATAAGCTTATGGTTTAGCAAGCATAAGCACTCTTTGTACTTTAGCTTAGCTTCATCCTCAAAGTAAAATCAAAGCCACCTGCAGTTAAAGTAAGTCTGCTTATAGTATTCTCTATCAAATTATCAATTATCATAGTTCTTCACCCACAGTGCATTAAAAACAGAGTTGTTAGCTGTGCTGCTAGGTATCTTGACTGTTAACTTTATTCTTTTTCAAAGAACAAGTCACTTGCGCTGGATTCCACCCTGAAAAACAAAGATATCTGAAAACCATAAAAAGTAGGAGCTCTGATAACCAATATCTCCAGCGCAATATCAGGAAATTTCTAGCCAGAGCATAATCTGCTTTTATTCCTAAATGTCTAGTTGGCATTTTTCTAACTTATCTAATGCTACTAGAATATGTTATGTTACAGTAGCAAGCAAGGAAAAACAACTCTGAGAAGTTCAGGCAGCTACATTAGCTGAAAATTTTATTAGCCTCCTCATTAGTAATTCATCATAACAGCAAACCTACAAAGGAAGCATTATTCAGGCCCACTTCTGCGACTAGTGGGAACCGTTTGTTATCTAGGAAATAACTTAAAGACAAAATATACTTTGGCCAGTGTCATTCCCCTCCGTACGTTAAAACTTCAAAGGTAAGAGTCAAGCTACTTGCAGCTGGCTCTCTATCATTAAGGATAATAATAAAGAATGACCGGAAGTATCATTACTGGTCTTTTTTAGGTCCATCATTAGTCCTTATGATTCCTCATTAAACATAAATATTATCGGTGTTTTTAAACCCGTTTTAAATTAATACTTTGCTAACAAGTATATTTCTAAAACTATTTCTGACAATGATTTGTCCAGTGTTGTGCTTTTTTTTATCAGTCTGATGCTAGAACAGCAAGCCTGAAAAGATCGCCTTGAAGTATCCTGGTAATCACTTTGCTAAACACTTTAGTCAGGAAACAGTTTAGCTCGCAAATCATTTTTAGGGCTATAGAACACTGAACTACCTTGGCAGAAAGTATATTTCAACTTAACAAAGTTGACAAAATATGTCCCGTAGGGCTCACAAAAGTATTAAAAATGGTTTTTGACTTAAGAATGTGAATGGGAAGAAAAACTTTAAATGCTTTAAATATTAACGATTTTAAGCGTTAAGAAACTAACCTAGAACATTTATCAAGAACGAAACAATAGCATTAAAATTAATGAATAGATAGTTCATTGAGTGAGGGATCAGCTTTTAATTATAACCCTGACATTAATTACTAAAATCTTTCAGCTATTTATATACATGGAATAATACATATTTTTGTTTTTATTGTGGCAATAGATCAGGCTTTAGGACTTTGTCGCTCTGGTAACAAAGCGTTGTAATTAAGAAAAAAAGATTTTTAAGTTATTTAGTACAAAGGTAAAAATTCTCAGTGCTTTTCAACACCATTATAATTTTTTTAACTTTCTAATAGTATATTATTAGTAAATCTACGATGATTAATACAATCTTCCTCTTTATCTTGCTTCAATATAAAATTCATAAGGTACAAGTAAATATAAAGTGCTCACAATGTGCTCCCTTTTACCAAGTTTTTATATTTACTTGTACCTTATGAGTTTATTATTAGACTAAAACTGCATAAAAATGAAAAAAAAATTTTTTAAATAAGATTTACGTATCTACACACTACGGTTCTTTACTTAGGAAACCTCGGGTGGAGTCGAGGCAGGGTGTTAGTGGTGGGTAATAAAGAAAAAAGGAAAAATAAGACAATTTCTTATTTGACCTGTTTTTACAATAATATTGTGCAATGCACAAGTCTAAATATATGTTTAAGCTGTGAAGCACAAAACAAGTACAAAGCGACAAATACAAGAGAAACATACCTGTTTGCTAAGCAAATATCACAAGGTTTTATCATGTGACAGACAGGCTTGATAAAAATTAGAGTAAAGAATAGCGAATTGTAATACTCATAAGTAAGAATGGGAGATATAATAGTCAACTGATAAAAATAAAAGAACGTATATTAAACGTATCTTGTTATTTCTTTAGATTTAGTAACCTCACAAATTTTGATGTACAGTTGCTCACATGAACAAAGACTACTAATTGCTATAACAACAAAAAGGAGTACTACAGGTTGTATTCACACGTTTCTTATCAAGGTCACTTTGAAGTAGCTTTTGTTTTCAGAGAATGTCTCATGTCATAAGTATTAAGCTAATGACCTTCACCTGCCTCTATCAAGTTAATGCCACCTGCTTGAGCTGCAAGCTCTCTACACCTGTTTTAGGCTCTGCACGCCTGCCCTGAGTAAGAGGTCGTAACCAGATCGTACTGCAGACCCCTTGAACCTGCAGTAGGCTGCCCAAATCAGCCCCAAGCAAGTGTTGTTGTTTGCATGCACTGCAAGCGTACTTACCTCGTGCAGGGTCTTTAATATGCACTTCTCATGACTTATTGTACCATCTGTTCCCAGTGTACCCTAGTTTAGGTGAATGCTCGTTTTTTATTAAATATTAACTGAACTTTTGATGAATGTCAAGTAAAAAACTCAATTTTTAAAGACTATAGATTAAGTTAATAACTAATTATAATGCTGAAAAAATCATAGCTTAAATTTTGAGCTCATACTTAATTATTTCCTAAGTTTAACACTGGATAAAATAGTCAGGCAATTAAAGCACGAAAGATTGATAAATAAAGAAATGTTCGGCTCCTGCACAGAAATCGTTTCAATCAATCACAAGCATAGTCTTATCATTAGGAATAATTGTTACCTTTGACCAAGGCATCTGCTTAAAATAATATTTTAAAATGGAAACAATGTTGTATGTTATAAAACTATCTATTCACTTAGGTTATTCCTATGATTTAAAAATCTTTTTTTTGCAATGTTACGTTACAGAAAGCATGACATTTTCTACTTTTAAAGTTAATTTTTATGCATTTGTAGTTTTATATTCATTGAACAAAATGATCAAAAATTTTAGAATAAGTCCGGATTGTAAGTATCTCTAACCATGGGAAAGCCTTATTGTTTATTTTAAAAAACAATATTGCAATTTATTAGTATATTTAGAAATTTATTAGTCCAATGAAAGGACAGAAAAAGGTTTAACGAAATTTGGTCGAAAATATAAAGGACTTTAACGGTGTAACTGAAAAGATTTTCTCTTATATTTTTAACAACTTTTGTACCAATAATCAATTTTTGCAATCAACTGAATACTTATAACTGTGTTACTTTTGTGAGTAGAGATATGCAAATAATCTTATATTATTACAGTTCAGAACTTTTCAAGTATTAAGAATAAAAATTTATATTAATGCAATACCCCTAACAAATTTTATGAACAAATCAGTGTTATTGTAAAATTGTTGAGTAATTATGCATTCTACTACACGATGGGTTTTGTTTTGTTTAAAACATATCCTGTTGTTGTTATTCATTTATTGTTTATGCATATATGAATAAATAATTTTTTTTTTAAATTAATAAGTAATTTCCCTTTAATGTTTGTATGCAGTACGAGGTCAAGTAAAGTTGATCATTATTACATGATGCATATAATACAATATTGTCTGACAATTTACTTTTTGTAAGAAATTATTTTTGCAAAATTCTTTATTAATTGACACATTTAATAATCACTGCATGATATTAAAAAAAAAGTTAATTTTTTTACATCGCTTTTTACGAATAATGCATTAAAATCCATTTTTTTTAATTTAAAAAACGTAGAAAATAATTTACTTTGATAAAAACTTGCTTGCATTATTTCACACACAAGATAAATGGAGTTATAAGTATTTGTTAAGTGGCAAAAGCTAATTATCGTGAGAAATCTAGGTTTAAATTAAGAACAAAACTTTTTGCTTGCTTGCATTTAAACTATTTGTTATTCAATTATTTGAACGTTACTTAAACCTTTTTAAACGTATTTAGCATACTTTTTTGGTTACGTGATAAAAATGTTTTGAATTTCTAAATAATTTGTCGTAATGATTTAAATACTAACTAAACGTGGTACATTTTATTTGTACTTCGATGTGGCATTGCTTTGTTATTATAGCGTTACAAAATACACTTGTAGAGTTAGCATAGACATATATAATAAAATACGCAAGGCAGTCAAGTAACTGGGGTGAGTGTAGGGAAAGAGTAAGGACCTTTTTCTTGTTCTATCCCCATGCTGTCTCTGTCACCAAAAAAAGGATGATGAAGGCAAGTGTGGATCAGGTCAGAGAATAAAGCTTCCCTTTTGTACCAACAAACCTACTGCGTCATTTCAACTAAGTCTTACTTTTACTTTATTCCCCCTAGCCTTTGCGCTTTTTTACCAGTGTGAAAAAAAGCATGATGTTTGATTGAAAAAAAGATTTTTACACCTTATCTATTTCTTTCCCAGTGACTTGACTGCCTTCCATAGTCTATTTTATATATGGTCAATGTAAAGTCTAAAGTCTACGGTGGTTTGCTATTTTTTTTACAACTTAATATTTAAGATGTGATTCAATATATGACAAAGACTCTGCCATGCTCATTTATACGACATTTCAGATGAGAAAACTTGTTATAATACCTGTCGAGTCTTAATGATGGTGTTAAGTGTTTGCGGGCTTCTCATAATTTATAATTTTGACGGTGGTATTTTCAGATACTGAATTTTGTCTTTGTTTTTAAAATTTGACGGAAATGTACAGCACGCATTCTTTTATTAAATTTATTGTGCACCTATTATATTGACTTCTGAAACTCTGAAACTTTTTACGGGTGCACTAGATGGAAATTTTACGAGTATAAGAGTATGTTTCGCTCTTGAAAATAATTAATAATTGTCTTGGTAGATATTTGACGAAAAATGACCATAACTTGACTCACACAAAACAAACGCTTTTAGGTCAGGCAGCGAGCTCTTAACAAGTATAAGTAAGTAATAAATACGTAATTAGTAAAAAACGGAAAGCAGTCAGTAGCTGGTCATTAGACAGTACTTGTCAAATACTTCAAAGTATTTTAATGGAAAATTTTGTAAGCATTTAGCAGTAGTATGAAGAGTGTTAGCAGGCACTTAATGGTCACTAGAAAGGTACTTGATAGACATTTAACAAGAAATTAATTCATTTTCTTCTTTATTATTTTTAAGTGCTAGTCAAGTTTCCATTAAGTACTTACCAGTGCTCTTAGTGAAATCCGCCGAAAATCCATAAGTAGCCATTAAGTGCCTGTCAAGTTCTCATGAAATACTTACTAAGTACGTGTTTATTATTCAAAAAATGATTGCTAAGTACCTGAACCGTGATTATCAAGTTTTCGCTAATACATGCTTTTTTATAAATCTTATAGCTGAGTATTTTTAGCTCAACCACTAGGAATCTTGAAACTTCTTGCCAAGCATTTGTCAAATAATTGTCAGTTTCCACCAATGGTAAGTTAGCTGTTTCACAAATGACTTATCAGTATTTTCCTAATAATTGTCTGATACCTGCAAAATATTCGTCAAGTGTCCACTAGGTGCTTACCAAGTAAAATCAGGGCATTTAACATCGGATATTTGTAGGTAATTTGGCGATTTTTGACCGCACTTGGCGATTTTAAATGAACCAATGGCTAGGGTGACTTTTTAGGCAATTTTTCTAATTCTTGAGGGTACATTTGGCTGTTTTTATTTCCATGTGTCTGTGATCTAATCCAAGTTCAAGGGCCACTTTTTATCTTTCACTTCTTAAAAAACTTAATAGTTAAAACTTATTTACACGCGAAATTTACCTTATATACTTACCTTATCTCTATGTGTGTGATGCTGGTCAGTGAACAGCCAATTGGAACTCTGATTCAGACATTCTGAAGAGAAGCTCGATGTACATAAAGTTCGTTCACGTTGACTACGTGAACATAAGATATAAATTAAACCCACCCATAATCGAAAATTGGAACTCGGACCTTGGTCTATCTCTAGTAATGACCAATGTATTAACTATTCTTCTTGCTGAAACACACTCTTGGTACTTTTAACTATTGTTTTCCATTGGTACACATATACTCTTTTGATACTATTTATTTAAGAATAAAAAATATATTCCTTAAGCTATTCATTAACGAAGGCTAAGGAGCTGAAAAGCAAGAAATAACTTGGTAGTTAAATTTAATTCTAGCTGATTCGTTGTCACTTGTGATTGAAATCAAATTATATTTCATTTTTGTCAAGAAATTGAATTCAGTATATAACGCTATGAGCTGCTTCTGTTTCAGTGCTATTTTAAACTCGATAAGTTTTTTTGCTCATGGATAAGAAAATTTTTCATTAATATATATTTAATGTGCGAATTTTTATAAATTTTTCTTTTTACTTGCATAGGAGCAGCTGTCATACGGAAATTTAATGATTTGCACTCGGTAATGATTGTTATTATTATGAGACGTTATTTGAAGTATTGATAGTAGTGACAGCTGGCATTTTATTCAGAAAAGAAGTTGGAGGAAGAGAGTATTTCTCTAGTTCTGCATCGGAAAAGCGGATATGGAGGACATATAAATAACTGTGTTCTCATAAAATCGTAATAAAATGATTAGTCCCTATTAAAAAGTCTTTATAATTTTTTCATTAGGTTGTCTTACTGGAAATCAATACTTTAATTAAGTTACACAAGCGTTCTGTACGTTGTGCAGTAGGCCTCTAAGAACTTACCCTACTGAATTAGAAGCCCACAGTGCTTGCAATATTCACTTAATAGCTAAAAGTGTAAAATTGTATAAAAAGTGTATTAAAAATAGCTGAAAGTGTAAATGGAAGTAGCGAGCAAATGATTACCGAGTTTTTTAACGAAAGAAAGTAAAAAGTAGTGGCAGAATTTTTAGCCTTTATTCCAGTTGAAAAATTAGATGCTATCGTATGAGCTGAAGCAAGAATTGCACACTTTAGGAAATGAAATATCATCTTTAATAGTTTTATCTTCTCAGAAACTGATGGTAGAGTAATCTTTGCACTTAAAAACAAAATCTTTTTTCACGATTTTAAGATAAAAATGTCTAAATCTTGGGATGGTGTGAAACAATATAGCCACACATTAAACAACACAGCATCTGTAGCTTCTTCTCACTTTTTTCCCAAGATAGAGTACATATGTTATTTAATATTAAACACGAATTTGTCAAGTAATCTTCAAATAGATGACTGGCAAGGTGTAATGTTGTACAAGTTTCATTAAAACATTGTCTCATATTATTAATGCATTGTACTTACGTAATTAAAAACGAGAAATGTCACAACTCTTGACGAATATTTAAGGTTTCAAATGATGACTCAACTTTTCTCTGTTTATTGATGGTAAAGCTAATTTTAAGAAGGATTAATTATGTCAATCATTCTTCAAAAGCAGAGATGTCAGTCCAGTGGCTAAGGATCACTATTTATATAGTCACTTCTTTTTTTTTCACTATGAATGCCCAAGCTCTTTTAAGATAAATAAGAATGCGATTAATTGTTCACTGTCAGCACATTTGTAGCAGGAAAATTGCGTCACTATGTTTCAGGTATGCAAAGTTTCAGATCAAAATATATCATTTAACAAATGTTTTAAGTAACTACGAAAAACAAATACACGCCACGCGTTATTACAGATTTCGTGTATGATTATTAGTTTTAAAATTATCAGTTAAGAAAGCTATTCATTTTTTAATATTCATAATGATTTTCTAAGCATACTATAATTTTTCCTTAAATTTAATACCTTCGTTCCATAATGGTACATCAACACTAAAAATTAAAGTTACTCTTTAATTCCAATCATCTGAAGTGCCATGTTTATTTCTTTCTTTAGAAAATCGATTAAAATTGTGATCATTAGAATATGTTTTTTTTTCTAGAATGATATGAAATACTTCTAAATATGTAAGGCTATACATGCACATGATCTTAAAGAGTTATTTCTGCATTTTTTGCCATGATTTATTTACCATAATACAATATTCTCCTAGAATGGTCTATACAAAGATACATCCAAAGAATATGAAGTAGAATTTTTTTTTAATAAAACCAACACTTTCCTATTCATGTGCAACAAAGATTTTGTTCCTTTAAAGTACTAATAACATTTGCTAATTTTTGTCCTTCTAAATTTATGCTTAGTATATCGTGTTGTTTTAAATAATTCAAAATTATGTAATGGAAAAACTATACATGATTATTTCGGTATACTTGTCTTTATTTTCTCAACATGCTATGATACTTTCCAAAATTTTTCATTTTTAATTTTATATCGATACGTCCAAAATACTGAAAACGAAGATGATCTTTACAATAATCAACTCCTTATTATTTGTAAAGCACTGTTTTTTATATAGAAAATGCATAAAAATCCTTATTCTCGATCTCTCAAATATGTCATCTTTCATCTTGTACTTGAATAAACTGAAAGTTCATTGAAAATGGTGGAGGCGACCAGAGGCAAGGGTCAGAAAACAAAAAAAGAAAACTCCAGTAGTGAATTGCATCGGCTTTTGGACCACAGGTTATTCCCGCAAAATAAGGAATGTAACAGTGTTAGGTGAGTTTATTTTATTACATTTTTATTTACAAATTTGGTGTTGATTTTTAAATTATAACAAGTGTCAGCTTTTTTTGTGTACATAAGTGTACATTGTCTATAAAAAAAACAATTTGATATAGTACAACATGCGTGCCTCACTTCAAACACCTACATCATACCTAACGTGTGTATTTCAAGCAATTGCAGGACTTAGCTTGGTGGTTTATAAGAAAAGCTCGAGCAAACTAGGCTACTATGGATTTGTTCAAAAACTGCAACGAAGAAGAACGAGTAAGAAAGTCGATTGGGAATGTAATGATGAATGCAGCCACTTAGTGATCATTCTTGCTACGAGTACGGTTACCTAGGATAAGAATCATCGTTGCAGTTAACCTTGTCAGTTCTTGCAACTCTGTGCGTGTTAGCAGTGTCTAATCAACGGTCATGGATGTAAAGTACGTTCAGAAAAATTAGATTTGCTCAAACACTGTAAATACAAGCTTAAAAATTCGTAATGTATATTATTATAAGCTTAAATGATTCCTGCCTTAGTAAATTTATTAAATTATTAGATAAGACATAACTTGAATGTTAATTAAATTTCTGATTTGTACTCACACATCTACGAATTTAGAATTTCAATTGATAAAAATAGATTTTAAGCTTGAATTCATAAATTCAATACAAAGCATCAATAAACAGACTAACGTATGACTAAGACACCAACATTCGTAAGTATTGCACTGCAGAACGCAGAAATTTATACAGTAGATTGACGTTAGTTCAGCGTATGACACACTAACATCACTTCATATATATCACTCGATGAAACATAACACCATAACATGAAGTCAACAATTGAAAAGAAAAGCATTCTGTAAGAGCAAAGAGGTCATCGTACCGATAGTCGATTTCTGATGCACAAAAATTAAATTTGTATGATTATAAAACGAACCCACAAGCTCTGCCCTTTACTTCAAAGTTGAGACGTAACAAGTTGGCAATTCTCAAGTAGAGAGAATCCAATAAGCCTTTTGTTTTATTTCAAGTGTACTTTCACCAAGTTACAATTCCTATTTCATAATTCTTCCATACATTATTATTCTTTATGCTTTGAATTTTTTTTTATCCCATTTTTAAAATTTATTAACAAAACAAGATACATTTTAAAATATTAACAAGATGATGACGTAGCTGCAAGGGTACTATTAGAGGTACAGTAGCATAAGGCAAGAGAATCCAAAAAATTACTTAAATTCCTGTAGTTATCAGGTAACGTAGCCCTTAATAATTAAAATTTACATATCTATTAAGCTGCCCTACATAAACCCATACATAGTGAACAAATTTTACTACTAAGAGACTTCTTGCAAGATATGAAAAATACCGAAATACTGCATTACAGCAGACAAAAATTTACACAGTAGATCAACGTCAGCTTGATGCATGTCACACTCATCCCATTTAATACATACCATACTTAATAAAACCTAACACCGATCCACTAAGTTCAGAATTAAAAAGAAAAGTATACTTTCAGTAATAACAAATAAAGCTTTTGAACTGACAGCTAGTTCCTTACGAACAAAAATTAAATTTATTTGTTTTACTCAGAAGATCGGAACTTTTAGTTGCACGATTTCAAACGCACTGAAATACTACTCATACAATCTCTTTAATTGTTAGTTTAAGTTGCACTTGCATATTTTAATAAAAATTTTATAGTAGTATCATGTAGCTTTAATAATTTAACAGAAAAAAAAACCTTATTATTTCGTTGTTTTCTTTATCTAATAAGAACTAGTAATTTCCAATATTCACTTGATGTATGCGAACAAACAAAATTAAACTAACGTATAATAATCTCTTGAATAAAAAGCCTCTTAGGAGGCATCTTTTGAAATAAGCTTGTAAATGTTTAAGCTTTATACGAAAAAAGGAAATAACATTTAATAAAATTCAAAATATGTGCTATGTTCTGTGGTGTGGTATAAAGGAAGAAGGTATGGGGCAGTACGATAAGGGGAGTGAGGTAAAGAGGGAGTAACATGTGTTTTACATTTTCTAAAGGTCACCAATGTTGATTCATTAATTTATTCTTGCGCATAACGCACCGATATAGGTATAACTTTAAAAATAAATAAGACAAGAATAGTGCAAGTTTTAGTTTGCTGCATTTCAAATTATTTGCTTAACAGTACGTGAGCTGGGAGGGTTTTGGCTTACCTTTCCTTTCTCCACGGTGTTGTAGTGCAAAATTATGAATCTCCTTACTCTGAGTAGGTGGCTGTCACCACTCTACATGGAGGGGGTACGTGCCGCAAAAAGCACACATGTGTATACGAGTGCGTGTGTAAGTGATGGTGGGTCAACTATGCAATAGCACGAGCTTGTCCATGCTCCCCTCTTTTAGTGTCACATTGTTTCCCAGAATAGCTTTATAATTGGCCCGTTCGACCACTTGCATATATGCATGCATGAAAAATGAGCAAATAAGTTTGCAAATGTATGTGCTCACGCGCGTGCTAATATTTTCCGAGTGATTACATATGTAGATATCAGTGAACGAGTAAACAAATAAAATTAAATATTTTGTACATAAATATTTTTCACCTGTGATGATACATTTTTCACAGACAAAATGTAATTGAATCTTTTTTTGACAATAATCCACGTTATTTATGGCTTACTTATTTTAGACGCAATACCTTGCCAATGAAAACAGTGAGCTGATGAGTTTGAGGTTCGAGATTGTAAGGATAATAATATGTAAATAGATATTTAAAACGACGAAAGTTTTAGTTTCACGTATATTCGTAGTAGTTTTCATAAGTATTAAAAATTTTTCAATCGTCCTAGCAAGGACTGATTATTGATTTTTTGGTTGAATATATAATATCCATTTTTCTTTGAAAAAGAGAGAATATTTTCAGAATAATAATTTTCCTTGACTTTTAGTTGATGCACCTCAACACACTTTTTTGAAAGAGGTTTTTGTCTTTTTTACCCTTCTTTTTCTTACTGAGGCTCTCGTATTTTGGTATGCTGAAGTACAGACCCACGTTTTTTTTATGTTTACTGCCTAAGCGTCACAGGATAACTGAATCTATACGCAAGTTTTCATTAACTTATGAGAGGCACTTATTTCTTTGTACTACGCTGCAAGATATACTTTAATATTTTTTTCTTAGATTTTTTCTTCTTTGCTTACATTTAGTCTTCATTTTTGGCATCAATATTAATGTAAGTTCCAGAGTTACTATAAATATTAGCATTATTAGGTCCATCAACAATATCCCAACTAGAAAGCATTTAAAATTTTTTTTCCTGATATTATTAAAAGCGTCTACAAAACATTCCACCAAAGAGCACAGAATATTTATATATATATATTTANCTCCTTTTATATATATTATTCTTGAAGTTTTTAGTTCTGCGCTGTGTCACATGTACGAAGCCCGATTTTTTTATTTTGTAGCTTAGAAATGTCGTACTTGCTATGACATATATGCGTATCGGTCATGTTTGATGCTGCGTAATAAAATAATTAACACTTTGTGCTAAAACTTTTTCATATACGTCATACTTTGTGCTAGGGTGTGTTTATGTTTCATAAAAGTTAAATAATGGTTCTTAATATTCTAACCTTCCGCTAGTTTCAAGATGAATGATGATAATAATATGAATTTAATACATTTGTTTGTGATGATGATTAAAAAAAATTCCAGTTGTATGAAGTAACTTTAATTCCTCATCTTTAAAACCAGCAACATCTTGCCACTCCATAGCAAAATAAATTTTTTTATTCGTTTGACATTGTAAGTGGCACACATAAGTTTATACGCACCATTGTGATAAGGGCATGTAGTTGCTAATGGGAGTTCAAACTCTAGATAATCAACTATGTCACTAACATGGAAATTAAACCTTTTAAGTCACCTTTTCTTCTATTCTTTAATTATAAAAATACTCTTAGCATTTTTGAGACTATCTTGTAGTACATCACCAATTTCTGTATAGTTAATATAACCAGATTCTTAATCTTGTATATGTAAGTTTTCACATTTATATTTTTGACTCCACTGACGCTAAGGAAACGAGTAATTAAAGCAAAACACAAATAGATCAACAATTTAACTTAACAAAAAAATTTCTTATTCTTTTAGCACATAATCATTGCCAGGCTTTTTAGTCTTGCATGCCCACTACATACTCCAACACAGCATTGCATAGACTGAGTTTTAACGACTAATGCTGTTTAACTTTTTATGAGAAAGCTTAGACCAGATTTTTAACATCATAACAAACGAGGTTATATTTATATACTTGGCTATATGATAATGTAAAATCAGGTAATTGGCACCCCTTCCTTGGAAAAAATTATCTCTTGACTCAAGTACCAAGTGCACATCAACTAGTGCACTTTTCAAAGATTGAACGTATGGCTTCTCAGTAGCTCAAGTGGTAGAGCAACTGTCTAAGGAACAGGAGGTTATGTGTTGAATCTGCACTTGGAAAAAATATTTTTCTAATTTTCTTGGTCTTCTTAAGAAAATAAAAAAAAAATAAAAAAAAATGTGAGCTTGTACTATGAATCTTAAAAAAAAACTACTTAATTAATTTTAATGAAATTTTGCATACCGATTCTTAACATTTCCTAGATCATTTAAGTATGGTTATTTTTGAAAAAATTTATAACAAAAGCGATAAATGAGCTCCATATTTTTCAAAAATACGCTAGTTTTGCACTTAAATTTAGTTAAATCTGCTAGGTGGCGTCGAAGTAAAATTGGAACTATCTGCAACTGAATAAAATAAGTGTGGTTATAAGAAGCCCGAACAACGTACCAAACATAGTTGTTCACTGACAGTGCATGAAATCAAGAGCTGGAAGTCGTACAGCTGGGTATTCTGGCTACCAATGACACTATTCTGTAATGGATAAACGACTTGCACAAAACTTCATCCTGAACCATCGTGATTGACAAGTAGCCATTATTTCTAAGACGTTATGATCACTAACGTCTCCAGCAAAATACAAGGAGAAATCTAGCTAACGCATACTCTGATTTAGCAATTTGAGGTTTTATGGCTATTCCTATAACTGACCTGGTGTGACTACCAGAGTAGATTATATTACAACAGCAAGCTAGACAGAGCAACCTTAAGTTCAGGCAGCCAAAACAGTCTCATCAGTGGTTTGTAGGAACGGCATGTCCACAGAGAAGGTAGTCTCCAGGCCGACTTTCATGACTACCGATGAGCAGTTAGTTATCCGGGGAACGACCCGAAGACGAGATATTCTTTGGTCAGTGGCATCCCTTCCTCCAGCACGATCTCCATATGCAGAGACTATGAGGGTAAGAGTCAAGCTACCTACAGCTACCTCTCTATCATCAAGAATAATATTAAGGAATTACTAAAAGTATCACTACTAGCCCTTTTCTGGGGTATCATAAGTATTTACGTTCCCTACTTAACCATCAATCTTATCGGTTCTTTCTAGGGCCATCTAACGTTAAACTACCTAGCCAACAATTACTTGATTACTATTATTTCTGGCAACGATTGTTCGATTGAATCACTATACAAAACGGGACACTTTAAACCAAAACAGTCATTTACTGGCAGACGTTACGAGTAAAGTTTTTCGTCGCTAGGCTAGAAACCCTGATGACCGACGACCCTACATTACATTACTCTTTTGACTCTATAAGCATTCAGTCAGAAATCAACGATGCTCTACAAAGTCTGCGCTAGGTGAACCTAACAACAATAAAGGAAAAATAAGCTTCAACAAACGGGAAAGTCTCCAAGAGGCAAACCAACTTTTCAACCTTAGATCACCAAACTGACTAAGCTCTGAAAAAAAGGTTCTTTAAACATCAAAGTCTCAGTCGTTATACCAGGAGACGTTGGAAAAGAGCTCTACGACTAGTTTTACCGCTTTAAACGTTGTAGTCTTCTTCCTAATTAGTCTTGTGCTACAATAGCAGGCCAGAGAAGATCACTCTGAGGCATCCAGGCAGCTACGTTCACAGGAAACTTCAGTCAAGAAAGAGTTTAGCTTATCAGCCCTTTTTAGGGCCAGTGGACGTCGAAATGCCTTGCTAATAAATATATTACAATCTAAGAAAGTTGGCAAAAACAGCTTTTAAGGTTTACAAATATTTTAACCATGCCTATAGTCACAAGAAAACGCATTGGAAGGAAAACTTCAAATGCTTCGAATGTTTAAAGTTTTTGGTGTCAAGAAACTGACGCAGAACATTCATCGAGATTGAAACAGCAGTGTCAAATCCGACAAATAAGGAATTCATTACGTGAGTGATCAGATTTCCAGTATAACCCCAATAGTAATTATTTAAATCTTCTAGATTTAAAAACAGATTTTTTTTTTTTTATATTATAGTGCTCTACGTCCGGCTCCTTTAATAAGGGCACTACTATGGGCACTTAGCACTTTGGAGAAGGAAGGGAAGAGGGATGGGAGGCCTCCCAGTACTGGGAGAGGGGTAGGGGAAATTAGGCAATTATGCTGCGAGAAGGTCGCCTAAACCCTCCTCGAGGAGCATTGCGTGGTTAAAAAGCACATATGAAAAATCACAGAGGTACTTGCTCGAAGTCGCACTGGCTGGGAATCGAACCACGGTCTCCCGCGTGCCAATCCACGACCTAGCCGACTGAGCCACCGCGCGCTCCTTTTTAAAAATAGATAAAATATTGTTTATTTGTATTCATCGTGGCAATGAAAAATAAAGAGATTAAGCTCCAGGACTTTGTTGCTCTGGTAACAAAGTTATAAGATTAAAAAAACAACAACTTTTTAATGATACATTTCTTGTCAGTCGTAAATATTTATAGTCTTAACAAATAGCCTTATTCATTCGTTGTAACGTGAAAAGGCAAATAAACGGCCCTGTACAGCCAGCAATTATTTTATGGCATAAGGAACGCATGGTACTCCTCAACAAAGTTATATTTTTTCACTTCTTACAGCTTATTATTTGACGAAATAAACTGCACAGATTCTGAATGAATATAATTTTAATAAGAAAATTTTTGTTTTTAGAAGTGTCAGGTATATAGGTAAAATTTTAAACTTAAAACGTTTTACATCACGTGTCAACACACTTCGGTATTCGATTCAGTGAATCTCAGGCGAAGCAGACAGGGGGGCCGCTAGTGTTTCATAGTTGTTGTAAACAAGGAATATTTATACGACTCCCAATTGCCAGAACTTATTAAAATTAGCTTATCTTTTGCAATGACCTTAAGCAGACGAATTTTAAGTCTGTTTGACACTCTTATGTAAGGCATGACCCTTTCGATTCAAGTTAATCAAATTTCAAAGTCCTTGTAAACATCCTTGGCAGCTGTTTGTACGACTGCATTGAAGTCATTTCTCAACCTCGTGAGACTTCATTCATGCTTTGCATTTACTACAACTTTACGATGGTTCTAAGCAAAGCAAAGTATTACGCTTAAAGTTACAGAGACATCCAAACAACCTTTACTACTTTCTAATTTGTGTGTTTCTGTAATATCTAATAATATCCTGTATTTTCTAGTATTAAGCTTTGACTTGGATAGTGCGATATCTAATTAGCCGTTAAAGTTGTTATACCAACATTTTTGCAGTTGTCTATGGAATGGTCTTAAGTTTATTGTAAGTTTACTACAAGAAAATAATAAATAGCCTTATAAACAAACTCAGCTTACATTACTGCAGCATTATGGTTTAACGTACTACGTCTGCAGATATGTAGAGGGCTTTGTGAGGGTGAGAGGCATAAATCCTAATGTTGAATTGAGATGCGAATCTCATTACTATTATTAAATGCTAATAAAATAATAGGTTAATGTGCATGAATTTTATAGTGCACAATTAACTCATTAAATGGTACACCTGACTTGATGTTCAGAAATTTTTTTATATTTGAAACAGCAGAAAAACATGAAAATCAATTTTTTTCAACGACCACCTTTAAGCCTACGCTTTTTAAAATCTGTACGTTTTAACGTGTTACTGCTTTTGTTGCTCATTGATAACTAATTTGTCTTTTTCATATTCGTTTACATATGTATCCTTTATCAAATTTTTTTTTTCTTTCTTGTACGACATATAAATATTCGTTTCCTTAATTCGATGGTTTCACGTGTAGACTTACTGTTATGACTTCTTAGGAATTTATTAATCTAATTTCTGGATCAACTATCCAAATTTAAAGACAATCTATTATCTTGACTACAACGGGTAGGTAAATTATGTGTGTTGGAACTTTAATAATCTCATACCTAGGAGCAACTGCGAAGACAAATTCACGAATCTTGTAAGCTTAACGTTCATTTACATATGCTTCAGTAGTAATGTTATACTCAACTTGAAGTGCCTTTACCTCAATAATTGATAAAGGCTTATCTGACTTATAAGTTTAACTTGGTGCAACTGTGCATTTCGTAAAACCTATGACTGATTATAACGAGTCTTCTGGTTGAAAATTAATTAGGTTGTTAAATAAAACTACGCTTTAACGTGTGTTATTGTTTGGCTTTATACTTTAGGTATTAATATGTCAAAGAGAAAATTTTTTTCATAACTTGAATTTCATAGCTGCCCGCTTGTGAAGTAATCACCTCTTTACCCACGTAGAATTTATTATTACTCTCGTCAATATTAGGTACAAAATAAAAAGTAAGTAGTGTTACTTAAACAAGAACTTTAGTCTTTTGAGGTGAAAGCTCAATTGGAGGAGAATATCGTGCTTTGAGAAAGAATTATGTACTAGATAAACTTAAAGTAAGTGCGTCTCTCCTGACGAAACGAAATATGTTACGTAGCACACTGACCATTTATTTACCCAATCAATTATTTGTAATGATAATCGATTTTTACCGTGCTTTTTACAATAGGATTGATTATATTAACCAATAGTGTGTAGCATTAAAAAATGTAAGTCATATTTGATCTTCATGTTGGTACCATTTTATTGTAAAAAATCTGTATTATTTCAACGTAAAAGAGAAAAGAGAGACATAAGTAACAGAATTATCTTTCCTTCTCTTGACGCATGTAGTAAAACAAGCCATATGTAGGAAGTACCAATTTTTTAGTGGCTAAACTAGAGCAGCTCTAGCCAACTAGGTTTTTGAATATAATCTTTTGTAAGATTTTTCCCTGGCAAGCTTTTCTAAGTCATTTTTGAGCTAATGCGTGAACGAGATCTGCTACTCCTAATAAAAAGGCCTGAAAGTCCTGAAAACAGTTGCTCAATAGTCACTTCTCATACGATGGACTAGGTAGTGAGAGTCTACCTTTGCTACCGCACAGTCCACCACGAGGCGAGGTTGCAGTTTCATTTTAACTCTTAAACAGTTGACTAGGTAGTAAGAGTTCACCTCTGTTTCCATATGGCCCTACGCGAGTGTGATTTAACTCTTTTTTAGATTCCTCACGCTGGTTCACTGCGTGTACGACCCTAGATATCTAAAAATAAAAGTATGATTGTTTAAACGTTATTGAGTTTTCGAACGTTTCTCTTTCTTTCTGGTGTGGACATTACTTCTAAGGCTTACATCATCACTCGTTACGGTATTGGTAGCTTCTAGACCACAAAATCAATAAAAGTTGTTTTATACGTAAACTCCAGGGCAATCACCTCTTTTCGTGATGGTATTGGCAGCTCTTAGACTGGTCATGAGTAAAAACTATTATTCGTACCCTGCGTGAACTATAGAGCCACTACCACTACTCATGACGGGAGTGATAGCTTCTTGTTCTCCTAACGAGACACCTTCTGTGCAGTGCTGCAGGCAGTAGGAACAACCTCTAGGTGCATTGCAAGTAAAGGTATCGTGAATCAGCACTGCAGCTGCTCTAAGCCGTTAAAATTTGACCCCCTTCTCCACTGCTTGACAGTATTTGTGCACCTTTTTCGGGTTAAAAAGGTAACCACGATTTTTAGTTTAGCTACCTTGCCGCATATTCTTGACTTGTCCTTAGCCCTGCGTTTTATCTACGCTTCCAGTGTTTGAAAGCTTATACTAAAATAATTCGTTGCGCCGATGTAATAACTTAAACAATAAATTGTAGTAAAACGTACAATCTTTTTTGTTTTTTTTTTTTTAAACGTAAACTTTGTTAAATAGCTATAAGAAAGGTTTGTAACAACAAACTGTTAAAAATCTTTCCGTACCTTCTGTATGGTTATAAAAGTTCTGCTAAGACAGTGTTGTATGAAATTTATATGCATATTTTATAAATGAAGTAACATTGTCCTTAAATTAATAAGCCGTATAGTTTACAGTAAATACAAGTCATCCTGAACCTGAAAAACCATCAATGTAAACAGTTTCAAAAAAATTTTTTTTGCTTTTATTTAACAAACTGTGGCTGCCCTTCAAATAAATGATATACACATCACGACGTTATCCATCATTTGAAAAATTTTTTTTAACAAAAATCATTGGCTTAGGTCAAAAAATATAGTTGAATAAGATTTTCTTTCCTAACAAATAAAATCAAAGATACGTAAGACCATTTTCTGAATACTTTTTATCAGAATAGTATTCAACTTAAATCCAGTCAGATTTAAGTTCACCAGGTAAAAGCATTCTCTATTAAAGTGTTACCAATTAAATTTATTTTTAAGAAATAAAAGTAATATTACCAAACAAACTGGTTTTTATGGTTTTTTATTGCTGATAACATTAGGTAAGGTCTGTCTAAAAGGTATCCAGCCTACCTCTACAACTTTGCACTGGTGTTATTATTTATTATTCAGTGCCTGGCATCCTTCAAAGTAATATCCATTTAGTTGAACAACACGGTTCCAGCAATATTTTCACTTCTTGAAAGAGTCTTGGAACTCACTTTAAGAGATGATCATGAGTTCTCTCGTCACATCATTCTTAACCATCATGTTGTCATCAAACCGCAGTCCTTTAAGTGGTTTTTTCAGTTTTGGAATTAGCCAAAAGTCATAGGGGACTATGTTGAAACTGCATGGAGGTTTAGCAATAATGCGATACTGTATTTAGTCAAAAACTATTGCACAAGATTCAATGAGTGCGCTGGTGCATCATCGTGATGACGGAGCCAGTCGCAAATTTGAGGTTAAAATTTCCCAAATCATAATTTTCAGTATTCCAAGGACCTTTTCTAGTTTCCGCACAGTCGTACTACGATTTTGTTTGATCGCAAGTCAGACCCACTTATTATTATCCAACGTTTTTGTCATTAAATTCAGCAAGAACACGGATCACTGTCAATAGAAGTACTACCATCTTTGAAACGATTTAACCACTTTTTTATTCGTGTTTTGCTTATACACTCATTACCAAAAGCCTTTTGCATTATATGAATAGTTTCAGAACTCGTTGTTCCGAGCTGAAAGTAAAAATTTAATGTGAATTCGTTGATCTTGCTTTTAAGTCGTTTTTAAAAACCACGAAATCCTTCAAACTTGAAAATAATTTCGTAAACAAAGTCACATTGCGCATGAACTATGCATCCGAATTGTATTAAAGAGCAACCGTTGAGTTTGCAAGGCTTCACTTTTTAAGTTTATGCACCACAAAGGTTGTTTGAACGCTACGGCACGAAATTGTATGCCCAATACTCTCTTGACCGACCTCATATACAGTTACTAATTATAGGTGCAAATCACAAATGGTTTTGTTATTTTTCAACAATACATAGGTTAAATATAGTTATAGCACACGCTATTCAATGCATGTGGTGTGTATGTACATAATACTTACGGATAATCTTTCGAGGGTTAACTTCTCAGACTAAAAGCTAAGATACAAAGAAATAAATAAATTTATATTTACTAATAATGTTTCTGGGGTCTAAGAACTTTGTAATTCACTAAGATCTTTAGAGTTTTTGCAATATAGTTTTGTTATGGCAAGTAAGGGCAATAAAAAGTTGCCGAATGTGCGAGACTTATACGTGCTGCCATTTAACCTACTGGCTAAAGAATGAAAAGTTGTCGTCAAAAATTAATATTAGCGGCCAAATTAGAACTTAGCAACAGCTTAAAAATTGACTGTGTAGTAAATGAATCTTCCACAAAAAACTACTTTCTATGAAACTAATTTTTCTATTTATCTTAAGTAGCTGTTACTTTGGTTTTTAACAAGGAGATAAATTTAGACTGACTCAATACGTGTTATAAGGATAACAGTAAATCTACATTTGTTTATATGTAAACATAAAAAAAATGTATGACACAAAAAAAATTGTGTATTGAGTAAATTTTATTATTTCAATATAAGATTGTAAGCATTTTGCATCTCAAGAAGGCTTCATTAGAATATATTGTCAAGTCTAGTGATGTCCACCTACAGACAGTAGCGAATATCATATGGTGTTTATCACCTAACGGTCGCACCCATGGATTAATACCAACGCACCTTCAGTTCGTAATTAAATTTTTGTCAAGACGAACTAATAACTGACATCTTAAAAGATTTGCTAACTAAAAAAATAAATTCTCTGGGAATAATAACTGCCATTTAGCAAAATAAGAATATCGCTAACTTCAACCAAGAAATATGGAAGTTTTTTACAAATAACATTGGATAACTGAAGATTTTTTAAAACTAGACCTCAACACCCCAGTTAATCTATACATGAGAGTATAAAAGTTCACTTACCCTAATAGAACAAATTTGGAATCTTGATTTTTACTGGACAATAATGCAACCAAATCAACTGAAAAAATAATCACGAACACTTCACGCATCGGCACACTATCCAAAATTATCGAAGCACCTAAAAATCATACCTCCAACAATTTTACTTACAATAAGTACTCTAGGCTCTGGCACCCATTCAAAATCTTTCTATAAAAGACGCAATAGAAGTAACACCTAAATACAACAGGTCAAACATCCCGCTCCTAACTTTTATAAATGGCTGCAGAGAAGCAGGCCATGTAATTCCAAAAATAAACGAACCCAACTTAGCAAAGTTAATGGAAATGTGACCTTTGGAAAAAGCATTACTCTCCACCAAAAAAAGAATTTTCACACCACCGAACAAAGAGCAATATTTTTTACAAATTTTTTTGGATCCACGAAAACATGGCATTAACTAATGGGTAAATTATTAGTGTTACAATAAAAAAAAAAAAAAAAAAAAAAAAAAACGTCATCTTCGTTTGTAATAGAGTTAAATTCACCGCTCCATAATTGGCTGTTTCTTCCTTCCACGATGTAGGCTTTCGCTTTCAACAATTTGATAAAGACTGTGAAGTTATCATTCAATTCCTAGAGCAACTGAGACAAGCAAGTTTAGTCTTACAGCTTAGAAAGTACGAATTTTTAAGACAAGAAATAAATTATCCTGGTCACATAGTATGTAGAGAAGGACTCAAACACGACCCAAAAAAGATATAGGCAGTTAAAGAATTTCCATGACAAAAAAATTGAAAAAACGTTGGACAATTTTTAGAATTAGTAGGATACTACCGTTGATTTACAAAAAACTTGGGCAAAATAGCAATTCCCTTAAAAATACTACTAAAAAAGTATCAGAAACTCTCGCAGAACGAAGAAACTTAATAGCAGTTGAAACCGTACGAGATAAAGTAAGCTCACCTCCAATTTTAATCAACCCTGACTTAAAAAAAAAAGTTAATACTTACAACAGATGCATCAGGCTACGCTATAGGAGGAGCGCTCTTACAAGGAGGAATGGAAAAAGATAGGCCCTTGATTTTCATATCCCGCACTTTGACCAAAGTGGAAGCAACTACTGTAAGTTCTCCAAGAAAGCTTTAGCTTTAATGTATTGCAGAGAGCAATTTAGGGTATGCCGTAGGTTAAAAAATTCATATAAGTGACCAACTATTAGCCCCTTATACGGTTCAGTTTAATAAAGACCCATGCTCTTGAGTTACACGCTGGCGAATTGGACTCGCTGATTTCCAAACTGATATAATATATAAACTTGGTTTCAAGAACATTAATTAACGCAGACGCGTTATCTACAAACTCAATCAACATTTACATACTTTCACTCACCTATACGGACAAAGAGCGCCAGCAGCAGCCAAATTCGATATCAGGAGAAAATTAGGATACGGCATAACAACACGCGAAGGGGCAGCTTAAAACATCAGCTCCGGCTACAAGACAGCTCCCAAAAGACGAAAACTTAAAAATAATAAGAATAAAGACAATACACCCAGCTCATTTATATTCCAGAGCAATCAACAAGACCCAGTAGTTTTCTCCGTAGGAGATAGGCAAACCAAAGGAAACTTACTAACCACCCTTCATAAAACTAATAAAAGTCAACAGCATGACACTTATAACAGCAAAATAAATTTTTTTTGTATTCTTTCCTAATACAATGCATCCTTTCTAGGAGAGTACAAAAAAATAATACACAGTATAGCCCATCCACATAAATCACGCAAAAAAAAGAATACATTTTTTGTAGGGACAAGATCTATATAAAAAAATACTATTACGTTTACTTCACAGACAATCTGGGTCAACCATTATATAACGGAGTAAAAGATATCTGTACAATACATAAATTACCCTACCAATGAAAATTAACCATTGGCACACCTCAATAAACTTAATGCAACACCAGTTGTTACATAGTTTTACCCATAAAAGGTAAAGGCAGAGAAAGCATAACGAACATAACAACAGCACTTAATGAGTCACATGTGACCTTAAACAAAATAATAACAGAAAAAAGTTCTTCAACAGTCAGCATCGCTAGAACCACCAAATCAGAGAATATGAAGTTCCAAAAGATATTAAAGATATTACAAAAATACGTTACACAAACAAAAATAATCATTTTTTTCGGAATAAAACAACATGCACCTCCACAAGAAAGATATGACATTATAAAAGAAATGCATAACTGTAGCAAAGGAGGACGCAAAGAAGTGAATAAAACTTACAATAACCTAAAGAACAATTATTTTTAGGAACGTCAGAATAAAGACATTCAATTTTACTGATAAAAATACCTTGAATGCTAACTTAAAAATTAGTCCATGTAAAAATTATACAAAAATTAATTACCACTGATATTTCTACCAAACGTTTCGTTCAACTCGCTTTAGACATAGTGGGTCTATTACCAGCAACGCAACAAAATAATAAGCATATTCTAACAATGCAATGTTTATTCTCAAAATACGCTAAAGCAGTACCACTGGAGGGTCAAACTGCCATATTAATGGTAGACGCTCTTGTAAAGAAATTCATTTATTTTTACGAAACTTAAGCATCTGTTCTGACGGACCAAGGTACTAACTTTCTATGTAAGTTTAATAAGAGAGAAGGTGACTGATTGAGAATCAAGTAATACAATACAATAGCATTTTATCTTTAATCAAACGATTTCCTTGAAAGAACACATCATACTCTTGCTAAGTACCATTAAATATTTATGATAAGAAAACAACAGTGGGACGAATGGATAGAAACGGTGACATTTAATTTTAATGCTCACAAGCACGAAAGCACACAACAAACACCTTTCAAACTAGTTTTTGGAAAAATATCACGACTATCTAGTAGTCAGCCCTTTAAAGAAGATGATTTATTACCCACATACGTGCAATACATGACAGATATGATCAGTCAGCTGAATACCCTGCATGAGATTGCTCCAGAAAAGTTTACAATGGCTCAAAACAGAGTAAAAAAGATGTAGGATAAAAAATAAAGTTCTAAATGAATGAAAATAAGCTGACTATTAGCTAATTCTAAGAATGATAATAAGAGACAATGTATAGCTGCAACAGGGTCCCAAAAGTTACAAGCTTAACGATTAATAATTAAGACCCTACATGGTGCTCAACACATGGGAAAACAGAAAAGTAAAAACTAGAATTCATGAAATACACCACAAAATCATTTACAACAACGTACATCAGATGACGTACATTTCTACGTGTTGTCAAATGAAAAATAAAAAATGTTTAATAAGTCTTGAATTTCTAAATTAAATAACCACAACTACAATAACAATAGATTCAAGAGTAGATTACGACCAAACCATTAAACTTAGCTGCAAAATATAAGTCACGAAACATTTATTAAGAACTACTTATTTTATAAATAAAAAAAATTCTTTAGTTAATCATCTTCGCCGAAATCGTCAACCAAGCCACGGCAATCATTGGATATGACTGCGGACAACCTTTCGCTAATTCTATAACGTTCTCTCTACTCAATATAGAAAGTGCGACGTTCCTAAACTGTTTGTTAACATAACAAAACTACATGTGTTGCTCATCTAATTAAACAGCTACGCATCTAAACGTATTGTTTATTGCAAAATCAAGTTTAAAAGAACAATACAACATTTTGGTATGAGGTCGCAGAATCCAGTAATAAAAATTGTGGATATTGAATGTCTTAGAAATATAACACGAAACGAATGCAATAAAACGCATTTACACAGAAGTATAACACTACAAGACAGCATAATACAAGACATCCTCATCAACAGTGCAAAAACCTTTTTTGTATAATTAGCTTACCCCGTAGGCTCTGATGGCATCTGTCTAAACACAGGATTATATTTAGACGCATACAGAGAACATAAAAGTGTTCTGGCAGAGGGCTATGCCACTTCTATTTTATAAGAGCCTTCCAAGGCCAAAGACTTAATAATCCTAGCATAAAACTTGAATCTGGAACATCTTGTTTTGTCGCATACAATCACTGGCTGATAGCGTTAACGGGTACGCATGTAAGAATGTAATTCTAATTGACTTATGTGACCGTAATCCTTACACAAATCTCTTAACAGCATACGTAAGCAGGGTACTAGAAAGAGATAATGAGTTCAAATCATTGTATGTATTCGAATAAGACCATGTGTCATACGCATTCAAACACAAGGGTGTTGTAAACATATACTCTTTCTTGCGTGTTAAAACTGAGCGTTCAAAAATATTTTTTCCAACCGATTCCGAAAAACAAAATTTCCTAGCAAAAACTTGCATCAATATTAACAACATATTTATGTTTAGTCTAAATTTATCTTTGTAGATGAATACTTTGGACAGTCAATGAAAGAACTGTACAAAAACATACTGTTGAAACAATGCGTATCAGAAAGAAAAGTAATCAGAGACGCACTCAATATTGCCACCATTTCACCAGATAATTTTGCCTATCAACTTATGTTTAAACCATGTTATTTCAGCGTTTTGGCTAGGGAAGTAGCGCATATTACTTAGTTTTTTTAAGTGGAAGTACGTATAAGAGAATCTGATGCATGTTACCCGGATCAACTAGTTTTCTGGAATGATAAGCCGTTCTTTTTAGTGCCACGCACTCACAAACTTAAAAAAATGTAGCATTAAAACAGGATGCGATACCGTACTTCCCGTTATGTTTATTATTGGATCACCATGGTACAAAATGTTACCACAAGTTACAACCCAAGATGATTAACAGTTTTTAAAAACGTACACTAATTGAACTTGAAAATACTCTAGTTCCTTTAATTAAGCAAATAGTGGTATTAATTCATGTAATGACACAGAAAAGTGAGAACCCTTATTATGTTTCTTTTCAAAAGTATTGCAGTATCGAATCTAGTTGTAGCAAGAATGACAGAAAAATCAAAACTTGCACGGCAATTTTCTTTCTAATACATCTTCGATGAAAGACTTAAAAAACACTCACTGAAAGTACTTGGAATAAAATATGGCAGAAATTTACTTTTTTAGCTTAGCAAGCGCTGATTTCATTACAATAATAACAATTTTCAGAACCATTTAATTTGTCCTAGACACAATTAGCTACGTGAACACTCTACATGGAATTTATGAAGGGTCAAAGCACATTTTAGGAGCAGTCTGGAATAAACTAATAAAACTGCTACTGCATCTAGCCCAATCAGCAACTGACAGCAAAAACTAAGGCAGCGAAAAAAATACTACTGCAACAAATCCATTAAGTTTTCAGAAATTTCAGTTAAGCAACTCACAAAGACAATACATATAGACTATATTACAGCCATCACACCTCTTAAAATCGACACCCACTTATACCCTATAATAAACAAACCCTGAATTCCACCTTTAGCGATCCATAATAAGAACGCAAAAATACAAGTATAAAAATCCTTTTAAACATGGAACGAGAAATAAATAAATTTTTAACCTTCATTTAAGGAAGAAATTTTCTCAACCATTCAGTTAATATTAATGACGCAATAATAAGGACAAAACCACATGAAAATAAGTAGGCAACAAATTTCTCTAATAAAAATGATTGCCTATTATGTTTATGACAGTTATACATAAGATCTGATAGAACAGCAAAACACAACTACCCAGAAATAACATAAATACCACAGAAGAACAAGAAACTATGAATATTTTGTTTTATAACAGAGCTAAAAACCCAAGTAGGTAGTTACATGCACCTACCCTCACCCTATGCAACTCTCAAAGAGTGCTGTCAACACACTAAAGAAGTCAATAATCACTTACGAGATCTTAAAAACTCAAAATTGCAGCAAAACTTCAATATAACTATGTAATACAAGGAAACGAAGAAAAAAAATAATTTTGCTTTTCTCACTCCAAATATTTTTATTTCTTTTTACGGTGTCTGATATATTCTTCAAATATATTATATTTACAATTGTGATTATGACAAGTGCGAGGTAATACTTGAATAACAATAATTAAATTTTAACCCAGGAATCGCTTTTAACCAGATATAAGATATAAGAATAATAACCGAATTTTGGTCCATAGTATCTCACATAAACACTAAACAGCTTTAATAAGCTCACTACGACCTCATTGAAATATTAACCAACCTTAACAAAACTTCTCTAGAAAGAAACATCCATAATGACACCGAATTTTACAAAATAGAAGAAATAGCGATAAAAATTTGAGAACTAGGCAACCTCAACTGTACATTCTTCAGATCATGAACATTTTGCAAAGTCAATAACGCAAAAATACGTTCTGAAACAATTGGAATTCACATACGTATGTATAGCAACAGAAAACCATCGCTTAATGTGGAAAATGAACTTTTTACATAGACAATGAAGTAAGCTTAAGCGAAGAAGCAGCTACAAGGTGACTAAAAAACTTTAAAGGCAGTCTGACTGAGTTTAAAAAAAGCTCGAACACACCAACCAAGATGCAATCACAAGCTAACGCCTTGCTACTTGAAACCTACCTTATGTTTAGCATCTTCAGAAATTCCATAGAAAAAGTTACCAACTTAATGTAACAAAATAAGTTTGAATTCTCAGTAATACTAAAACAGTAATTGTTTAAAAGTGTGACTTCTCCAGAACTTCTACTAGCTCGTTTTGTAATAACTTTAGTATTATTTAGTGTTAACATCTGGGGTTAACTAAGGGAAACCATGATTTTTGGAGCTGAGGTGAAATAAATTTTGAGAATGTATGCTTCCTTTTACTCTTATTTCCTTAGGATGTTGTAAGTTATTTCGTTCACTTAGGTGGGCGTCATAACAAGATAAGTTGATGTTATCGTTATAAGTTCATTAAGTTATGCTAGCAAACGTTTCCATAGTGTAACGCTTTTTTCGTGTCCGCTTCTATGATCGTGGCTCTATTCCCATTACAATATATATGGATCCTATGCTGTAAGCAACTTTTATAGGAGGAAAGCTCAAGCCATTGTAACTTTTCTTTGTCCTTTTGAAGTCGCAGTGAAAATAAGGGTTGATGTTACTGATGGTTGTATAGCTGATGCTAGTTAAGTCTAATTTTGTTATCTATTTTGCAAAAGCTCTCTTAAGAACAAAATCGGACTAAACTAGAATCAGCTATACAACCATCAGTAACATCAACCCTTATTTTCACTGCGACTTCAAAGGGCCCGACATACACTCCAAAAAATAATGCGAATCCCACAGCTAAAAGGACATAGAAAAGTTACAATGGCTTGAGCTTCCCTCCTATAAAAGTTGCTTACAGCATAAGATCCATATATATCGTAACGAGAAACGAGCCACGATCATAGAAGCGGACACGAAAAAAGCGTTACACTATGGAAACGTTTGCAAGAATAATTTAATGAACTTATAACGATAACATCAACTTATCTTGTTATGACGCCCACCTAAGTGAACGAAATAACTTACAACATCCTAAGGAAGTGAGAGTAGAAGGAAGCATACACCCTCAAAATCTTTTTTTACAGCGATCTATCAGTTGGTCTAAGATTTTTCACACTCGAAACCGTTTTTTTTCTTGGCTCCAATCGAAATGAAAAAAGCATAGATAGTTACGCCCAGTTTTTTATACCTCACTTAAAGGAGGGAAATAGGAAAAATATTTTATTTAAGCACAGCACATTTCTTGCATTGTTCTAGAAACTTACAACCTAATGTTTTATCTTAACAACCTCTGAAAAAAGTAAGCTACAGAAATGGTACCAATCTACGAAGAAGTCATCTCAGCTACGAAAATCATGGTTTTTCTCAGCCTGGTGCTATTGGCATATTATTTTATCGCTAGCGTGATGGAAGCAAGAACGAATGTCTATCCCAATAAGCGCGAGAAAATTTGCAAAGGAAAATGACAGGACAAATCAACACTAAAAGCCAATGACAGAGAAACACCAAGGTAAAGCGCTCGTGTGGACACTTAACCAAGGTTTGCTTCGTCTTAATTACAAACAGCAAAACTACCACTAGAAAGTTAAAATTAAAATACACTTTGTCGTAAATGAATAATTGTGCAAGAGAGATTTCTTTCACCTAGCTATCTAGAAGGCTAGCCAATAACTCACGTTAGACAAAGCAATACAGTGGGGACTAAACCACAGATTTTTGCATTGCGAAGTGACCCCACTATTTGGACATCTAAGGAACGACGCTTACAAGCTTCTTTGCTGACAAGAAGCAGTTACAGATAATCGTAAAATAGCGCATGCAGCAGAAATTGCCAGTCTGGAGATGAAGCAGGCAATGTTATTACCACTACATTAACTGCAGGTTGGAAGATATACAAACAAGGCGCATCTTCGAAAGTACTAAAAAAGATCACATAAGAGAACTGATAAAGTCAAAATACTATTAGAGCTGAGAAGGATCCCCGGAGATAAATAGAATTATTATAGCTCTACCCGAATTAGATGATATTTAATATTATATATATATATATATATATATATGCCTAATTCTGCCGTAATTTTCTCAGATTGACTTAAAAATAAAAAAAAAAAGTTAGTTAAAAGAAATGTTTTTCATGTACACACATAAAAAATAAATATCTAAAGCGATGCAACTATAAAATTTTTTTGTCAAAAGTTATGAAAAATTTTATAAAAGACAATTTTCATCTATTTTAAAAAATTGTATCAGTTTCCGGCATGTGTACCTAAGCTCATTCAACAATTTAGGTGTTCTTACAAGGCTTAAATAACAGCTGAGATCAAGACCTATTGATGAAAAAAATTTTGCTCGATTTTAAGCCTCCGTTCAAAAGTTATAGCTGTTTTAATTACAGCATAAATATCGCTAATTATGTGATTTTGGCTAAAATTTAGGTTTTGTGAAGATAGGCGTTTGCGTTGTTCTTTATTTATTACAAAAAATCAAAGCAACCTGTAAGCACATCCAGTTTTGTAGTAGTTTGCTTTTATTAGATTCATTCTATCAATAATTAAAGTAGCTAGTAATCGCCTCCCGTTGAGTGGTGATAGGTGCTTGCGTTGTCAGTTTATATATCATAAAAAATTAGAACAGCCAGTAAAAGCCTCGGGTTGTGTGAGGATAGTTGCTTAATTATTAACTAATTTGTTGAAAATAATTAAAGTAGCTAGTAAGCGCCCCGGGTTGTGTAAAGATAAGTAATTTTGTTATTATTTTATTCAATATAAATAATCAAAGGAGCCAGTAAGCGCCCTAGGATGTGTAGGGATAGGGGCTTGCGATATCATTATATTAGTTATATATAATTAAAGCGACGAGTAATTTCCCCGGATTGTGTGAGAATAAGCGCTTATGATACTATTTTATTAGTCATCAATAATAATAGTGACTAGTAAGTAGCTCGGCATGTGTAGGAATAGGCGCTTGCGTTGTTATTTTATTAATCACAAATAATAAAAGCAGCCAGTAAGCACCCCGTGTTGTGTCAGGATAGGCACTTGCAATGTTATTTTATTTATTTTAAATAATCAAAGCGCCTCGTAAGCAAATTATTTAGTGTGGTGATTTTCAATTGCATTATTATATTTATTACATCAATAGTTAAAGCAGCAAGTAACTGCTCCAGGTTGTGTAAGGATAGGTGCTTGCGCTAATAATTTATCTATCATAAATAATCAAATCAGCCAGTACGCTCCCCAGGGTGTGTGGGGATGGTTGCTTGTGTTATTATTTAATTTATTTCAAATAATTGAAGCAGCTAGTGAGCACCCTGGATTGTGTGGGGATAGGTGCTTGTATAATTATTTTATTCATTACAAATAATTAAAGCAGCCAGTAAGCGCCCTGGATTGTGAAGGGTAGGTGCTTGCATTTATAATTTATCTATTGTAAATTATTAAAGAAGCTAGTAAGCGCCCCAGGTTGTGTGGAGATAGGCGCTTGCGTTGTTTTCACAGGTAAAATAAGTCTTTCACTACACTTCCGCTGTAGCTCTGTTTTGATTGGATTTGGAACTTTTCTAACGGAAACTTCCGATATCAGTGGGGGTATGCGAAGATTTTCTTTGCCAACACTGGTTACAGTGATATTTAAGGTACAGTTTTAATTAATCTACCTATAACATTCACTGTCCAAATGCCAAGATGAATTTGAGCGCCGTAGGTCATAGCGAGGAGGCCAGCGTTGGTGTGTGCGTTGTTATTAGAGGCACTATGTCAGGTGTGGGTTTGGAGCCCACTGCTCTGGACGGCATGTCAGCTACCTCCATGTGTTAAAGAACTTTTGTTAAAGGACTTTTGTTAAAGAACGGCGCGTTTTCCGCTGTATGTCTTGAGGCCGATGCAGCTTTTATGAACTGTGTGAGACTCCAGAGCTTTTCGATGATGCTTGCTGGACAAACGTCTGGGTGGCTCTGGGTTGTGAAAAATGCTCTGGGGACTTTCAGCGTCGTGCCGTATAGCATCTCGGCAGGAGACGCTTGAAGATCCTCTTTGTAGGACATGCGTAGGCCGAGTAGGGCTACCGGCAGTATCTTGGGCCAGGGCTGGTCTGGTCGACACATGAGAGAGACCTTGATTGTTTGATTAGTGCGCTTGACCATGCCGTTGGAATGTGGATGGTCTGGCGTTGTCCGTATCCTGGAGATGCCCCTAGAGCCGATCGGTTATGCCGGTGTACTTTGGCTTGTTGACAGGCTTCGTAGGTTTGCGCCCAGCGCATCACCTCCCGACGCATCTTGAGCCAGAAAAACTTTGAAGTGACCATGCGCGTTGTTGTCTTGATGCTTAGATGATAGAGATTGTGCAGGACTTCGTTGTCGCTGGTAGGTAGGGCTGTATGACTTCCGTGAACGCGTCACAGAAAATGTCATGACCATCGATGGTTAGCGTCTGCAGGGCCTGGCTGGTGTTGTCTGCCAAGTGCTCCAACTCTTCATCGACAGCCTGAGCATTGGAGATCGTCTCTGTGTCCAGCTCTGTAAGCATGGAGATAGCAGACACGCAAGACAGCGCGTCTGCAACTGCGTTGTCCTCTCCTTTGACGTACACCAGCTTGGTGTCGTGCTGGAGTACAAAGTCCAGATGTCGCGCTTACCTGTGCAACGCTTTTTCCAAGGATTGATCAGCCGCATAGATGAGTGGCTTGTGGTTTGTGTAGATCGTAAAAGCCCTCCCCTCGAGGAATCGCTGGTAATCCTTGATGGCTGAGTAGATGGTGAGGAGTTCCTGATCGTAGACACTGTAGCCCTTCTCGGCCCGTGTCCACTTCCTGGAGAAGAAAGCCAGGGGTCTCTACTTACTGTTGTGCTCTTGTTGTTCAAGAGCCGCCCCAATGGCTGTATCAGACGCGTTGGTGCCTAGAGCCAGGCGCCTTGGCGCAGAGAAAAACTTACGTTGTGGCATCTGCAAAGCAAGCTTGCTTGACTTGAAGGCTGCATCTGCTCCGGGCGTCCAGATGAGATCCACCTTCTTCTTCTTGGGAGGCAGCTCCTTGAGGAGGTCGTTTAGTTGTGGAACGATGTTGGCTGCCATCGGCATGCAGTGCTCGTGATAGTTCAGGAGCCCTAGGTAATTGTGCAGCTTGGTAGAGTTCTTTGGTCAAGAAAAATCAATGAGGTCCTGAATCTGGTGTTGCAGCGACTTAAAACCTGCCACAGATACCAAGTATCCTAGGTAGACGACTTTTGTCAGACCAAGTACGCAGGATCTTGAACAAATGCCGAAGATGTTGTAGATACTGCTCGTGGTTTTCTGGGCTACGAGGATGTCGTTTAAATAGCCTCTGGCAAAGAACAAGCTTTGGAGCAGGAGGTTGACAGTCCTCTAGAGTGACTAGGCTGCATTGTGTTGACCCATAGATGATCGTGTGAATTCGTTAAGTCCGAAGGGCGTTGTGACCGCCGTTTTTGGCACGTCGTCCTCTGCTATGCAAATCTGGTAGAATGCTTTGCTCAGATCTACAACCGAGTAAACATTATCCCTGGCCTCCTGGAGCAGATCTTCCACTATCGGCAGTAGGTATCGGTCCGGAGTAATGTAGGTGTTGAGACGTCTGTAGTCGCCTGTCATGCGCCAGTTTCCGTCATTCTTCAGGACGAGATGAAGTGGACTTGTCCACTAACTGGATAAAAGTTGGATGATGCTGAGATAGAGGAGGCGTTGAAACTCCTTCTTGGCGGCTTCAAGGCGTAGGCCAACGAGTCGTCGAGGTAGATCGGAGACCAGTGGACCAGTCGTATGGATCTGGCGGAATACTGGTAGATCCAGTAGCTCCGCTGCCGAACCATCTGCGCAGGTGATGTCCTCAAATTTGGTCAGCAGCTGCTGGTAACGATGACCAAGAGCTCCTGCGGGGATGTTGGACGTGCTGACGATGAAGATACTGTGGACCGATGTCAGCGCCGTGAATCCCTTAAAAGTGCAATAGGTGGCGATGGCCGATGCGTTGGCTGCCACCAGGGTAAGAGGCGTACGTTGCAGGTTATGTTTAACGTGTGTCCTGGGCAGTAGGGAGACAACCGAGCCAGTGTCGACCAGGATCCTGAGTCGCGTCATGTTGTCAACGACATTTAGCGAGACCAAGAGGAACTGAGTTTTTCATTGTACTCTTAGTAAGAGCCTAACCTAGTGTCTCCACGCGACGCTGAATGGTAACGCCGTGAGTCCTAACAGTGAAGGGACTCGCAAAGGCGGCGAAACTAGGATTAGCTTTACCTAGTTCAAGGTGATGTTGTAAGGATTGATTGACTAAAGGTAAAGTGAAGAGGCTAGCCCTGAACGAGCTAGCTTGGGAATAAGTGTCCTTGTTTTAGAATCCTCAGGGGGCCGTCATCAAAAATGACGGCACGGGTGTGGCAAGCCCGAGTGACTCTGAGCTAGGGAGAATGAGCGCCATGCCATTTTCTTCTAATAACGGTAACCAAATTCATGCTTCAACAACTTCAGCTAGGACGCGCGGGAGCACGCTGCATTAAAGAAGGCCCGGGACTTGGCTTGATCGCCTGGTCAAGAGGTGAAGGCTCTGTAAGCTTCTCAGAAATTTAAGCTACTCGAATGGTAGGAGATTGAATGACCCATTGGGAGCCCGGGCTGTTAGTTCGAGAAAACAATTCTCATGTAAATGTGTACAAAATTATGTATCTATCCATAGATGCCAAGGTATCTGGATGGAGTAAGAAATAGATGAACACAAAAAGAAAAATAATAGAAAGAGCAAAAGAAAGTCAAAGTGGAGAAAAAAGAGGAGGAAAAGAAGTAAGTGGGAGAAATGGTAAAGAGAAATATTGCATTAATAGAAATAGAAAAGTAAATGGAAATGGAAATAATAAAGATAAAGAAAAGAAAGGGAGGACAACTGTTGAAAGCCCCGAGCCTCAAGTAAACGCCATCCTTTCCAAGAGGCGTGAATTTGAAAAAAAAGCAGAGTTGGTAAACAACCCCTTGACGTCTCGTGGAACTTTCCGAACAACATGTGTCACTCGAAGCAGATCAAGTAACGAAGAGAGAGGTAACGGACTCTGGTTGAAAATGCAAATCTTGAACCAATTAAAAAAGCTTCGCACATGCCTGAGCAGATGTGACACGACAAATTCTTTCAAAGCATCTGCTCAAAACCTTGAAAGCCCTATGCCTATTGAAAGCAATCGATTGCCGTTCCGGGCCACGGACGCGCTCTGGACTACCCGTCCTTAGGAGGTCAAATTTGTACAACTAAATATTGATAGATCGAACATGGTGACTGGAGAAGTGTACCAGCTCTGAAAAGAAATTGGATGTGCTTCTCCTCCAAGAATCAGCCGAAAGGGAGGCAGACAACTCCTGGACGTGCACTGGCCTGGGCACACATACGATCATGGCCACCCGCTCCGAGGAGCCCTGGACAGCAATCGTTGTCAGTTACCCAAATTTCAGCACTCTTTTTATTCCACAGCTAAGTAATCAATGTTGCGTGGTTCCGAAAATCACAACTCCTGGGCTCTCGTTTTATGCTATCAGTTTCTATTTTAAATACAGTGATGACAGGAAGTCGCACCTCACCCGTTTGGACAAGGTGCTTCGAAAACTAAAAGGAAAGCGTGTGATAATGGGTGCTGATACGAATGCTGAGTCATGACTCTGGAGCCCAAGGGGCTTCAACGAGAGTGGTGAAGCCTTTGAAAATCTTACAGCAAGTCATGACCTTGCGACCCAGAACAGGATCACGAATACACCAACAAATGAGTCAAGGGGACGAAAATCTTGGATTGATGTCACCATAGTGAGCTCGTTGGTAAACAGCAGAATTTTGAACTGGAGAGTGCAGGTACCATAGACAACCGGTGAGCACAAATCAATTTCGTTTAGTTTCAAGGCCCATCGAGAAGAAGGATAGAATCTCACTGCTGGAACAAGGTTTGACCTGAGGAAAGCAGACTGGGAGAAATTTGAAAGAGAATTAATAAGACTCTCAGAAGAAAGACTCGATGACTTGGAACTAGGCAATGAAAATGAAATAGATATATTCGCCCAAGAAATGAGAAAAACTATAATTGATGCGTGCAAGCATGCTATGCCCAAAAAGGGTCGCTAGAGGAACCGTAGTCCATGATGGAATGAAGAACTAGCAGCAACAAAAAAGTAACTAAACAAAGCATATAGGATGTTCAAACAATATCAAGACGATGTCTTGGTGCATGAGTACAGAGCCCTGCGAAAAAAGTACAAGCAAATGATTTGTAAAGCGAAAACTGAAAGCTGGAGAGACTTTGTTAGTAAAGTGGGAAATGAAGACATCTTTGGCCGCGTACGTAAATATATGGCAAACAAGAAAATTCCCTACACTGCCTTCAGTGCTCTTCGAACTAAAGACAACTATACACTGTCAATGACAGAAATAGCTGAAACTCTGCTAGCGATTCATGTGCCAGATGACGTCAAATCTGGCGACTCCCTGGAGCTGAGTCGCATGAGGGCGGAAGCGGGGTTTCTTCCAGAAACGGAGGACGCCCAGCTTTCTCTGCTCAAGAGCTCAGATTTGCCGTAAAAGGTTTGAAAAATGGTAAGGCACCAGGAGCTAATCGGGTGGAGGTTCAAGTTATCAAAAGAGCAACGAGACTTCTTCCAGATGGGTTCCTGAGGTTGATGAACGACTGCTTGGAAAAGGGTCACTTTTTACACGAATGGAAAAAGGGACTGCTTACGGTTCTATTGAAAAGTTTCGACAAAGACCTCACAGACCCTAGTTCATACCACCTAATAAATCTTCTCTCCGTAAACGGCAAAATCTTGGAAAAGCTCATAGTCAGTCGACTGAACAGCGAAATACTGAGCTCCAGGGGCATATCATCTCACCAGTACGATTTTAGACCCCAGATGTCGACCGAAGACGCAATTGTGGAACTGAGACGGATAGTGGATAAGTCGACGTGTCCATACACATTTGGGGTCTTGTTCGATATAAAAGGCGTATTCAATAACGTGCAGCACTCTGCGGTCCTTTCAGCTCTGAAGGAAAGGGGGTGCCATAGGAACATCTACCAGCTTATGAAAAGCTACTTTGAAAATCGGCAAGTCCTCCTTGAGTGGGCGGGCTGGTCTGCCTCTAAAGTCGCACCAAAAGGGTGCCCGCAGGCCTCAGTTCTTGGTTCAAGTTATTGGAACCTCGCATTTAACCCACTGCTGAAAAGATTGGAGGCTAGACCGGACGTTGAGTTCCTGGCATACGCTGACGATCTCATCACAGTTGTGAAGGGAAACTCTCGAAAAGAAATTAAAACCAAAATGCCGGGAGGTCGTTGACGAGGTTATCAAGTGGAGCCAAAGCGTAAAACGTGAAATTTCAGAGAAAAAGATCAAAGGCATATACCTTAAAATTAACGAATTTGAAAATAATGGACCCAAGGTAAACGCTGGCCTAATAGGCCAAGGAGATCGAGGAAAAGAAAGGCAGCTCTGATGCTACGGACGCCAGTCATCAAGATTAAAGGCAAAAGTCTGAAAGTCAAGAAAACTGTCAGGTACCTGGGAATCATGATTGAGCAGGGTATGAACTTCGGTAATCACTGCAAATACCTCAGAGACAAAGTGACACCGCTTTTCCATAAGCTCAGGAGACTAGCAAACAGCACTTGGGGAATGAAATTCCCTACGTGCATGTGAATCCATCAAGTAGTGTTCGCTTCCACGGTCGCTTATGCGGCTGCGGCATGGGCGGACAAGTGCACAGTGCATGACATTCGAATGTTGTCAAGCGCGCAGCACACGACTCTAGTAGCAGCTACCCAAGCGTACAAGATCGTCTCGACAAACGCGCTATGTGTACTTGCGGGCATACTTCCAGTCGATCTTCTACTAGAAAGCAGAATCGCCCTGTACAACTTAAGGGAAGGAAAACTAATTTCCTTTGGAAACCTTAGAGAAGTCAGGGCAGAAGTCAGTGAAAAGCAGATAAAGAAAGAAGCCGTGAATGCATGGCAAAAAAGATGAGACAGCTCAAAGAATAGACGAGTAATATACTCGTTCATCAAAAACGTTAAAGACTGACTTGACACGAGGTGGATGGAGTTGAATCATAGAAACGTTCAGGTGCTCACTGGCCATCGAAATTTCAAGGCAAACCTATATCGGTTTAGATTGACGGACAGTGATGCCTGCGTTTGTGCGGAAAAGGATACTTCTGACCATAGACTTATGAGCTGCTCTAGAACGCCTGGAAATCGAAAGAAATTCATGCGAAAGGTAGGCCTCGAAAAGTGGCCAAAGAACAACGAATACTTCGTGTCAAGTCAGGAAATCTTTGCCACTTCCTCGGAGCTCTGCAAATCTATTGTGAAGGATGCGAGCCCTGTGTAAGTGGAAAGAGAAAAGCAATTATATAATGAAACTATTGAAAGACGAGTATAAGAGACCAAATGAGAATTGGCCTTAGGGAGTTGTGCCCCTGCTCGGCTCATAGCAAAAATTACGTGGCTTCGGGCGGGAGCCGGCAGGCACGCCACCTCGAAGTGTCCCCGTGGATGTGGCCATCGTCCCAAGCTGTCTGTGAACGGTTAGATCTGCAATGACTAATTAAGAGTCAGGGCACTAACCGAATATTCGGAGAACATCGCTGTGCGCTACTTCGTGCGTTGCTAATCCTCCTCATGTTATCAACGACGTGTAGACGGTTTTTAGCGGGTAGTGTTGAAACGACCCTCAACGTCTGAACTGTGGGTAATTTGACTGGTTTTTCTGGATAAAGGCAGGGTAGAAGAAGGTCTGTTTATATCTGCTATCCTCTGCACCGAACGTGGCATGATACCAGCAGAAATCCAGGTCGCCGGCACCATCTTGACAGCCAGTCTGGTTGTTTGCACGACTGCGTGACCTGCTTCTTGACCTTAAATGACGCTGCTGTGTCAACTAATTTTTGGTCAAGAAGATAGGGTGTGCCATGGAGAGACGCATAGCTGAAAACTCCGCTGCCAAAGATTCTACCATAGGGACCTGGACCGCTGCCATCGTTGGTGACGTCTGGTACTGGGTGGTGATGGCAGCTACTGGCGTGAACAGCTGCTGGCTCGTGGCACCCGCTGAGAGGGCTTGAAGTTGTGTTGGTGGTAGCTGATGCAACGTGGTGGTTCTAGCCGGTAGGGTCTGACGTTGAACAGCTGCCAAAATTGGGTAGTCCTGGATGAGTTTGTCCGCCAGGGAGACCAGCTCGCTGAAGGGGGCGGATTTTATTTCCTTCAGGTGCAGCACGACTGCAGCTGGCAACAAGTCAAGCCACCTGACCCTGATGGCTTCGTCACTGACAGCTTTTCCTCCGAGAGTCTTCATATGCCGAAGTAACTGCGATGGCTTTTTGTCACCTAGTTCAAACTGCGTGAAGAGCTGGTGCAGATTCTGGTCCTCGGTGTTGGTCAAGCGTTTCAGTAACTTGGCGTTGAAGTGGTTGTACTTATTATGCTCAGGAGGGCTGAGTAGAACGTCGGAGATTTCGTCGGCCGTCGCGTTGTCTAGTGCTGTGATGACGAGCTCGAATTAAGTTTCGTCCGAGCAGATTTTTTTAAAACTGAAGGCCGACTCTGCTCACACGAACTACACCTTCGGGTTCCGCTTCCAGAAAGATGCTAAACGCGAGGGTGATCTCTTTCAGGATCGGTGTGTTGCAGCGTCCTCGAAATCTGTGTCGTCATCCATGAGCACCAGATCACCCTTCAGAGGCCTTTTCTCTCGTTTACTATCACCAGATGTTGAGGCCCCATCTCCAGCTTTGCTGCCTGCACCTGCCATCGTCAGGTGTGACGAGTTGAAAATTTTCAGGCACTAAGAAAGAAAACGCTCTCTTAGTGGTTAACATGTAGGCACGCGTTGAAAAGCAGACTTAAGAGAGAGAGAGAGGGCTGTAGTCTCGAGCCTTGCTCTAAATGCTGTTGTTGGGCTCGGGCGCACTGAACGAGGCACGCTGAGAGAAATGGAGAGACAAATTGTACGTATTGCTGCACACTAGGACGATTCTCGGAAAAAAGAAGATGGTGGTGTTGAACCGAGCGAAGATACGATTTCGCGGGAAAAAAACAGCCACCTCTTGCAATGTAATATTCGGTACCCTTGAGATTTCAGCGCCCCCAGATAAGTGTCCAGATTTTTGCACGCACGAATAAGCGGCGTCGCCCGTGGGACGGAGTATCGCTGATATTCACGTGCACTCGCAGTGATGTAACCACAGGCTATATTTAAGCCTCACACCACGTGCGCACTAGGTTACACGTTCTTCCTCGACGGCACCACCTTCACAAATTACGTTGGAGTCACCAATTTAGGATAATGCCGGGTAGCTTATCCTGAACTTGAGGTTAGCCGTAGGTCAGTAGGTCACACAAAATGAAGACTCGTGTGAGTACGAAAAAGTTTAACGTTTATTCGAGTAATACAATTTTACATGCGGCTTGTTCTGCTGGTTGGGCGCGCATGTGTCTTGCTCAACTGCTGAGCGTTATCTGCCTCCACTGGTTAGAACGCTACACTTAGGTGGCGGGACGAGTCGTAGTAGTCCGAACACTAGGAGATGGCAGCACTGCATGATGCTGCTGCTGCGAAGACTTTGCGCGTTGTTAAAGGGTGCTTGCGTGGTTTTCGTTTGTTTCCCATTGTCTGGAAGGGGGGGGCACATATCTATACATTTTGCCAGCAGCAGCGTAAGCTCAGCGCTCCTCAGTAAAAAAAGAAAAAGAGAAATAACGATATAAGTATACGTATATAGGCGTGACAAAAAAAGCCTTACACTTGGAAAATTTTCACTGCCCAAGCGGAAAGCCTAAACCTTGTAAAAATGTTTTTACATCAAAAAAGTCATTTATCTCGAGAGTAACATCATTTTTTTCATTATTATAACAAATTTTAACACATGTAATAATAGTTACTATGTCGGTAAGTGTAAGCAATTAATTTCAAGGGCATTATTTCAAAAATATTATAATTGTCATAATCACAGTTACCACGATCATTTTAATTATAAAAAAAAAAAAATCAGGAACCAGAGGGGAGATCCCATAATTTTAAGGTTCTTGGGGTCTCTGAAATTGAATTCAACTATAATGAATAATTTTAATTCAACATTCTCCTGCTAGCACTCACTTACCACCCTTTATGGGGGGTAAAAATTCCAATTTTTGTATCAAGTCAATGTGGATGTGTATTTCTATGTCATTTGAACTGCTTAAACTAAAAACGATCACAAAAAATAAAGTTTATACCTCTGTCACCTATTACCATCCCTTAAAAAGGTTAAAAATTGTTATTTTTGTACAAATTCAAGTTGTACATGAATTCTTATGTTTTTTAAGATGCTGAGATAAGAAACGGTTTTGAAGTATGTATTAATGAAATCTTTTTGTGTGCATATACTTGTTTTTCTGATGCTTCAACAAAACCATAATTTTTTTTCTATTATTAAGAAGATTTCTAATTTTTTATCTGTTTTTTTGTATATTTTTTATTTAATTCTACATATACTGTTATCAAACTGACAGTCTTATTTACGCTAAGAAAAGATGCCGAATCTGATTATATGTCGTCGGAATAGAATTGTTTTTTCACACTTTTGCGATTGAGACACCTTGACGCAGTGAAGGCGGATAACAGTTTAACTGGCTCAGTTCTAAGGTAAAAAATATGCCTTCATGGCAAAAATATGAAAAAAGATTACGATGCAGTGGAGGGATACCTCAGTATCGGAGGCTGGTCTAGGTGAGCAAGCGGACACGCAGGCGTCGTCATCAAGCTTCCACAGCTCTGAAGTAGTAGGCAACTTGACTACTTCTCAGTTTACAGTTCCAAGAAGAAAAATAGATTCTAAAGCTATTCTAAATCAGTGTAATAAAGAGCTCAAAGCAGCTCTCAATGATAGACCAAGTAACCACACAATAATAATATGTACGGAAAATGGTATGAACATTTTAGATTCTTTCATTCACACTTGTAATAAGGACAATTCGTTGTTCTATTACGTATGCGGTATAAGTTTAAATCACAAAAACTTCGTAGGCTTTTTTTACTATATGAGGATAAATATAAGTTTGTATTTTCATTGCAGGTAAAAAGTTGTAAGGGTGGATACCAAGCAGTATCTGTGGAAAATGTAGAAGTATATTAAATCGTCAAACATCTAAGTTAAGTACCAAGAATTATACGAAGTTTCCTGCTGTGTGAAAAAAGCCTGAAAACTTAAGAAAATCGCCATATAAGCATGGTTGAATTCAGTGGTATGCTCACATTAAACCATGCTGTATATAAAAGTTCTCCATCCCTTACTCCACCAATTGATAATAATATAAACGTTATTTTAGCTAGTGATGTTGAAATGAAATCCACGAGTAATGTAATCAAAGATGAAAATGTAATGGATGTTGATGAGCTAACTGAAGATAAAAACAGTACTGTGTCTGAAAGGGCTGTGATTTAAATTCTGTTATTAATGATAATTGTTTCAAAGATAATCGGCCAACAAAACCATGGGATTAATGAAAAATTAAAGGATATGGTGAGGGACTTGGGATTATTTAAAGACGGTTTCATCATTTTAAGAAACATAGAAAAACAGATCCATATCTAGTTATACAAAAAAAAAATTTTCACCTCTCGTAATAGGTAGTAAGGTGGGTGATCATGGGCAATAGAGGTATTGAGTTTATTTTTTATTATTTTTTTTAATTTTTGCATTCCAAGAAACAGAATTACACATCTATTTTGATGTAATATAAAAATTCAATATTCTCTCTCCCCCAGGGGCGGTAAAGGGCTGCTTGCGGGACAATGGGCCATTAAAATAATTATCCGTGGTCATATTCGGCTTTAGTGACCCCAAAACCTAAGATAAATGGGATCTTGTTTTCCTTATTATTATTATTNCTCTACATATTTTAACCATAGTTACAATCATTATTATCAATTTTTAGAATCTATTTTTATTAGGATGGATATAATTATTGTTATTATTATGCAGCCCTATTTATTTTCTTACAGATATGTTCACAAAAACATAATCATATAACAGTATTAGTTGCTTACAATGAGCAAAGATTATTCAAACTGTCAACAGTGTAAGCTCAATATTGTTAGTAAATAAGTATTGAAACGTTTTTACAAAACTCTTATTCTTCTGTAAATTTTTTGTTCGTCGGTATTTGTGTTAGTTTTCTAATCTCTTATGATAAAAAAAAAATAATAATAAGAATGTTCGAAACAGTGTAAGAATAATTTAGATGGAAACAATTTAATTCAAAAAAACAAGCATAACCTAAAAATATTAAAACAACAGAACAAACTTTGGCAACATGTGTCTTCAACTATTCAAGAAATATTAATTTTCAATATTCTTTTTTTAACTCTACCATGTACAAATGTTCTTGTTATTTAGCAGTTTATTGCAGTCAAAAACTTATAAATAATAACTTTTGAATAAAAAAAATAATGATACCTGTATAATAGTACAAAAAAATTAAGCAACTATTATTCTAAGATGTAAAATTAAGACAGCTAGATCATGATCGTTATATTAATTTCTTTATTTTAGTAAATCTCAACGATAAGTCAATTATCTTACTGTTATATGAAGAGGCAGCGTTTGTTTGTATGTTCGCAAAAATCTCAAAAACTACTTAACCAATCGATCCTTAATTTTGAGAGAAGTTCAATTACGTCTTCTTATCTGTCATATACTATTAAAATTGACGAAAACCTTAATAGAAACATTTTTATGCTACTTACAAAAACTTACTGCAAAACAGCTCTGAAAGAAAGCTTTAACTTTTGACCGCTAGAAGGCAAGTGGTTATTGTTCATAATGTTACTTAACATTGACTGAGCCTTCCCCGTTATCAATTTTATGAAGTTACTTTTATAAATATGAGTTCATGGAACTCTTCAATCACGTGTGACATACACATTAACACAAAGACGATATGGAGTGATAATATATCCAATTAAATTTTGTATCAAGAAACTTAAATCGTTCTTGAGCATATAATATAGTGTAGAATAAGATCTTTAATCTAACTAATATAAAAAATAAGGAGTTACTTAACCGTTCTAATTGTTTAATGCGAAAACTATTCTACCGATCTCGCTAAAATTTAACGTGCTGATTCCTGACACTTCCCACACGTTTTCAGTATAGTTTCTATTTTGGAAATATTAACAACGAAAGGACTAAATAAGTTAAAAGTTTTGCCAGGATAAGCTTCTTGTAATGGAAGTAAGAGATTATGTTTGAGATCAGCTTTTTATTACAACCCTGATGACAGAAATAACTTATATTTTTCAGATTTTCTAATAGGTTGGATAATATTTAATCTTATTTTGTCGTGATAAGAAACGAAGAGGTTAGGCCCGAGCACCTTGTTGCTCTGAAAATTAGCAATGTTTAATGACCAATAAACTGCGTAAATTCCAAAAATAAATATTCTGAATAAGACGTTTTTTGTTCCGAAAAGTGTCAAGAGTAGATTTAAAAACTTTTTATTGAAAATATTTTACATTACATATCACCACACTATGAAGTTTTATTTAGAAAGTTTTGCGTGATGACGGGGAGAGAGGGTGCTAGTTTTTTCATTAATTAATTGCAGCCATTAAAAAAAAAAAATTAAATTTGAACGAAAAATGAATAAAAATCACACTAAGATGTTTACAACAAAAAATAAAAAGGCATACAATAGCAAAGTTTCAGAAAAAATTATTTTTATGAATTCCTGGAATGTATAATAATAATTCACTTAAATAAAAATATGTGGTATTTATTTTCATTATAATCAAGAATGTATAGAAATATATAATACTTATAAGAATATATAATAATCATAAGAATAAATAATAATTAACATCATGGAAAATGTATTTTCTATGTTACAAAAAAAAAGATATTGGCAAGTAAACGAAGATCAACAAAATTATTAAAGTCCTTAAGAACAAAAATTCTGACATCTTTAGTTCATTAGAAGCTAAATTTATTATTATTATTTCAAATCACACATACTTAGATAAGTAATATTGATTTTTAGTCCTAATGGAGATTGTGAGTGTTTTCTTCAAAATAAGAGATATTATTTTGTAGACTTAATGAGAATTCTGAGTGTTTTTTTTTAAGATGACTAGGTAGGATCACAATTGTTTTTTTAAATAATCAGTGTTATTTTAATAATCTTTTTATAAACACTGATTGTAAGCATTGTGTTCACTGCTAAGACCTAAATAACTTTTATATATAAGCATAGTCCCACTCAAAAATACATACTTTTAATAGAAACTTGCTTATGATAAAGACTATATAGAAAATTCATACTATTATACATATTTATAATAAGCACGTAGTGGCTTGGTTGGCTAGGTCGTGGATTGGCAAGCGGGAGACCATGGTTCAATTCCCGGCCAGTGCGACTTTTTCGGGCAAGTACCACTGTGATTTTTCACATGTGCTTTTTCACCACGCAATGCTCCTCAAATGGGGTTTTAGGCGACCTTCTCGCAGCAAAAATTGCCTAATTCTCTCTACCCCCCTTCCTGTACTAAGAGGCCTCCCATCCCTTTCCTTGTCCCTTTCCCAAGTGCTAAGTGCCCATAGTAGTGCCCTTATTGAAGGAGCCGCACGTAGAGCACTATAATATGAAAAAAAAAAAAAAAAAAAATACTTATTTATAATTCTCTGTGTAGAGCGTTCCAAACAACACCCTGACAGACTTCTGTTAAGCCCTACTGCCCCCACAGCTCCCCACAAAATAAAGTAAAATTTCATCGTTTTATCTCCTTTTTTCGGCTTAGCTTACTTTTTGTCTAGACCCCTCACTACCCCCATAACACCTGTAGGTCCCCAGTAAAGCCCCTACATACCTCACATCACCACTGCAGCATTCTTCTTGACTTCACACCACCTCTTCTATACCGTTTTCGCAGAATTTTATTCACACTTTACTAATTTTTGCAGATCCTAACTCGTACCCCCACACATTGATTCTGGTGTACATATTATTTTATTGACAAACATCGGTAAAATATATTTACCTAAATTAAAGTAATTAACACATGCATAAATGTTAGTAGACATTCTTCGATGGGAATATATATATATATATATATA
>NW_019384218.1:1105525-1128589 GCF_000648655.2 Copidosoma floridanum
TATATATATATAACATAGTAATTGTTTTCTAATATCGTTTTCGTTATTCTTACTTATGTTAGTTCTTACCAAGATACCATACCAGCCTTCGCTGTCTTTATACATATTTAAATATTTATCTTCTATTACATGTTCTCCGACATAATCTGGATGGAAATTAATGAACTTTATACATACGAATAAATAATCATTCCTTTGTTCACATGACTAAGAGTTATATTGTGAGGTAATTAATGTAAATTTTATATTTATTTAAATTTAAGTGTACAGTTTTTGGTGTGATGAGCATTTTTTAATAATATTGGTGATAAATTGAGGAAAAAATTTCAATTTTTCATTTGTCTTTCTATGACATAATACTTATTCGCACATGAATTTTAGGAGCACTCAAGAATAGAGTAATACAAACCGCAAAAGTATTGCACTGGTTAGGAAAGCTTATAATTGTACGCCCACTCATACAAAAATAGTTCAGTGATATTTAATAAATATTTAGTGAGCTGTTAGATGTATACATGTTTGTCATCGAATTTTGTGGTGATTGATATTTCAAGCAGAATATAATAAAATGAGCAAATTTTTTCTCTAAAAAGTTAAAAAATAAGGAAAGTTTACACAAAACTTAGAGCAGAAGGTGTATTTAAAAACTTGTTGCTAATTTCCATTAAAACGTTATCAAGGTGAGATAATTCTTTATACAAAGTCAATCTTTAACTAAAGGTGGACAATAGAATCAGAGAATGACTCTTGTGCTACAACAGAAGAAATATCAGAATCGGAAAAAGATCAACAATGGTAAAAAAATTTTTTATTATAGCACGTAGTCCAAGCAAGAGTTATCTCATTTTGCACAAGTATATTTTTTATGTAAACAGACTTAATATCACGGAATGAGCAAGAAATATCTAGTAATTAGATCTAGTAAAATACTTGATTTTTTTAGTTTGCCTTTGGGAGTTTAAAAATACAAAAATCTTAGTAAAGAAGATCAATGTTTAAATAAAGCTAGTGTAAATTTAATAACTACTTCAAATTTTTGATACAATTTTTTTTAAATGCTTACTAGTCATATTTCTTTAGTTCCAATTATTTGAAAATAATTTAATGTATTCATATACTACCTAAACTTTTTTTAACATTGTAAAATGTCTGGAACTTAAAGACAACTAATGTAAAAATTTTTTTCCACGTCAATAAAAATCTACGCATGAGAAAATGATCAATTACGAAATATTTCGTTTTGAGCTTCGCCCAGATGCGTAAGTGCCCCCAAAGCTCCCAGATTTTTGGGAGCTCGCCGCATGCGCAGTGCGCAGTCACCCTCTCCTCTCTAAAGTAGGCCAAGTGGGAAGCTCTCTCTATACCTATACTTAAACTTAGGCCCCACCCACTTCCTGCAACTTAAACACGAGTCCTTATACATCTTAGGTACGAGCGCCAATAGTCGAGTGGACTAAACCTTTTGTTCCTGCCAGGCTAACTAGCCAGGTTATCAATTCTCGCCGATGTCATATTTTTTTTTCTCACATGTTTCTTATAAATTACTATTTCCCTATTACAAATAATTATTTTTTTTACATACAATACAGTAAGTATAAGTACTTTACATTATAAATCAGTCTTGTGAATGTTGCTTATTAAAGTCCAAACACAATTGCTTAAATTACGTTCTATAAAAAAAGTAATAGTAAAGTTAATTTGAAAAAAAAATTAAAAAGTCTAGAAAATACATTTTGCATATTTACAATTCTTTATTTCCAGTAACTATAGAAGAAATACCTGCCGTTTTTCTTTTTTTGTCTGACATAATTGTTTTCTGCCATAAATCATTTAATGTATTATTTAAAATCTACAAAATTTAAGGAGTTTATACGTCTGGCACTGCATTAACTTAATATTAAAAATAAAGCATATATAACGGTTTTGTTAAAGGAGTATTGTCCTGGTGAAATCATTAAAAAACATGCGTTTGCAATCAAATTTAGTAAAATTTAGTGGAATAGCTTAAAAAGACTCAAAAATCTGTAAGAATGTAATTTATTAATGGTTATAAACTTATCATGGGAAATAAATAGAGTGAGAGAGCTCAGTAGAGACTTGTCAATATTTGAACGACCTCAATTAATTATTATAAGTTAAAAATCCGTAAATGTATTCGCAAAATTTTGTAAAAAATATTTAAAAAAAAATTCTGTTACCTCAAGCGTTTCCAAATTTGAATATTTATTGTACCCTCCATAAATGAAAAATATCGTTCGCTATTAGTATGCATCTGAAAGGTATACGCACCAGTGACGAAAACAATATTATTTTAATCAATCTTGTAAATATACGAGCATTTTATTTATCAACAAACTGACACGTTTTTTTCCTTCATAAGCCAATTAATTGTCTGTTCATATTTCGATTAATATCTGTAAAAATTGGTAGTTAACAAATATTTTGTAAGATAACAATGGGTTATGAATATTAGAAAGTTTCTTGCAATAGTTTTATTGTAGATTTGTGGCGACTCAGCCGACACGCCTGGCGCCATCTGGCAGGCGCAAGCAACAGCTCATTCCTCGCAAGCTCTACTAACTCGCCATCTGCAGCGGATGCGCACGCAGCGCACACAGCGTTCTCTCTCTTTCATTCGCAGGCTGGAGGCCACCTCAGCTGTGGCACGGCGCAGGCCGAAGAAGAAGTGCGCGCGGCCATCAGAGTCTCCTCTCCGTCTGCTCAAGACGCACGCAAAGCTGCCGAGACCAAGAAGCCGCATGGCTGACTTAAGCAGCCATGTGAGCCGGCAAACAGACTTTACAAATCCGTTTCCATCAAAATTTACTTTACATCATTTGTACTTAGATTAGTTGTTAAGTGTAATTAAAGAGTTCATGAACATTATACCATTAGTATTTTCTCTGCACGCACTTTCCCTTTGGCGGCAACGCCGAACCATCGCACAATATCCAAAGTGGTGACCCCGAGTGCGTCAGTGTTCTTAGAGTTCTCTCTCACGCGCTGCAAATGGTGTGTGATTTGGGAGTAGTGCAGTGTGCGAATCTTTGACTTTTTTTCTTTTCGTCTAAGTGCAACAAACAATGGAAAGGACAGTGCATAGTGTGCGTTTTTTTGTGCTGTGATTTTCTCGAGCCAGTGCTCGTGCAGTGCGGCGCCCATGAACGATCGCGTGACACACATACGCGCGCACGCCTGCATTTCCCTCGTGCCGCATGTCCGGCAGGGGCCGAGGCTTCTCGTTGGGCAGTGAGGGCACGCCACGTGCCTCCGATCGGCAAGCAGGCAGGTCAGCGCCAACGCTGCAGGAGTCTGCCGTGGCCCTTGCAGCGGCTAAGTTGCGGCGCACCGCGCCACCCGCCCCCAACGCGCTGCAGGCTGAGGAGCCGAGCAAGCGCGCGCCCACCGACACACAAAAGCCAGCAAGCCCTGAGCCGCGCACGGAGCAAAGCGAACACTGGGAGGACGCTGAGGAGAGTCCGGCAGCAATCATGGCAGCAAACCCCAGCAACATGCTACAACGCTTTTGGCGCGACGAGCCAGAGCTCTGGTTCATGCAGGCCGAGGAAATCTTCAGCGCCAACAAAGTAACAGATGATGCACTCAAGTATTTTGCAGTCTACAGTGCCCTGGACAAGGAGACACTTAGAGACCTCGTGGACCTACTCAAAAACAAGCCGGAGACAGACAGGTACGATTTTTTAAAAGCAGCTCTGATGAAGCGTTTGGCAGAATCCAAGGAGGTGGCCCTGAGGCGCCTACTCACCAACGTGGAGTTGGAAGACAGTACGCTTTTGCAGCTCTGGCGCAAGATGAAGGCGCTGGTCGGAGAGGCGGACGACGGCTTGGTTAAAGCGCTGTGGCTTTCCAAGCTACCGTGCCACGCGCAGACACTCCTGCAGGCCTTCAAGTCTGCAACCACTCCTGTGGAGGGGTTGACAGAGGCAGCAGACAGTCTAGTCAGCTCTGCTGCGCAGATCAACGCTGTCTCGTCCAATGATGCCATTGCCCGTCAGCTGCAGCAGAGCAACGTGCTGATGTCGCAGATGTTAACGGCAATCAAGGCTTGTCTGCCGAGGACGAACAATAACAACAACAACAACAATTCGAACGCAGGTCGTCGCAACAACCGTGCACGCAGCAGGAGCCGCAGCCGAACTCGACAACAGGAGGTCAACAAGGACTACTGTTGGTACCACAACAAATTTGGCAGCAAGGCTCGTAGCTGTCAGGCGCCCTGCTCTTTTCCCCAGGAAAACTAGTCACGCCGGCCTCGATGCAGGTGGCTGAGACCGGCAACCATCCTCGGGAGCATCGCCTGCACATCCTCGACACTCGTTCCAAAACATTCTTTCTGATTGACACGGGATCAATAGTCTCGTTGCTGCCCAAGGCTCAAGCCAAAGGTAAGCTCACGCAGCAAGCGCTCACTCTTTCAGCTGCCAATCAGACCGACATCCACACCTACGGAGCACGAAAAATTCTGCTGAATCTGGGCCTGCGACGCGACTTTGAGTGCGACGTTATCGTCGCTGATGTCCCGCACGCTATCCTCGGTGCGGACTTCCTGGCCAGACACGGGCTACTGCCGGACCTGCAGAAGAGACGGCTCATCGACCGACTCACAGGTCTCTCAGCGCCTAGCCACCTGGCCATGGCGGGGGTCTTCTCAGTCTCCACCATCATTTCAGCCCGAGGAAGCGACTGCCCTTATGCCCAGCAGTACACGCAGCTGCTCCAGGACTTCAAGGACGTGTTCGAGCCCAGCTCCACGCCCATCAGGGTGCCGGACCTACTGGTCAGGCACACCATCAACACCACGGGACCCCCAGTTTCAGAGCGCCCAAGGCGCCTTGCAGGGGAAAAGCTTGCAGCGGCCAAGAGAGCGTTTGCCAACCTCCTGGACAGAGGGATCATTTGACCATCCAGCAGCCAGTGGGCCAGCCCACTCCACATGGTGCCCAAGAAGGATGGCTCCTGGCGTGTCACGGGTGATTACAGGCGTCTCAATGCCTGCACCATCCCGGACCGCTACCCCCTGCCCATGATCGAGGATCTGCTCCAGGAGAGCAGAGGCAACATCTTCTCAGCGGTGGACCTCCAGAAGGCGTTCTATCAGATTCTGATCGCCGAGGAGGACGTGGAAAAGACTGCGGTCACCACGCCCTTTGGTCTTTATGAGTTTCTGGGTACATCTCTGGGGCTCCGCAACGCCACGCAGTCGGCTCAGAGGACCATGGACTATATCCTGCGGAAGTTGGCCTTTGTAAAGGGGTACGTGGACGATCTCTTGATCATCTCGCAGAGCCATGAGGAACACCTTCGCCACCTGCGTCAGCTCCTGGAAACCCTGCGAGAAGCCAAGCTGAAGATCAACGCTGAAAAATGCACCATCGGTCAGCCACAGGCACTCTTCCTGGGTTACCTGGTCTCCCGAGATGGCTTCCAACCTCCACCGGCTAAGGTCGAGGCAATCAAGAGCTTTGCCAGGCCCAACACCGCCACGGAACTACGCCGTTTTCTCGGGATGGCCAATTATTATCGACGCTGCATTCCATCTGCAGCCCAGACTCAGGCGCCACTGCATGAGCTGCTCAAGGGCCTTCCCAAAAAGGCACAGCTCGCGTGGACGCTGCAGGCGGACTTGGCATTTCGTCAATGCCGTAACAGCATCGCCGAGGTGGCTTGCACCGCCTTTCTTCGACCCGATGCGCCGTTAGCCCTCAGAACCGACGCTTCGGATGTAGCGATTGGAGCGGTGCTGAAGCAGCAGCGCCCGGATGCCTTCTGGGAACCTCTGGGATTCTTCTCCCAGAAGTTCACGAGTGCTCAGTGCAAATACAGCACTTATGACAGGGAGCTGCTGGCAGTGCATGAGGCAATCAAGCACTTTGAGCGCATTCTCGAGGGACGGACCTTCGTCATCTACACGGACCACCGTCCACTCGTCCATTCGGCTCACCAGCGCTCGGACAGAGCGTCACCTCGTCAAGCTCGTCACCTGGAGTACATCCTGCGCTTCAACGCCAAGTTTCAGCACACACGTGGCCGTGACAACCTTGTCGCGGACGCGCTCTCCAGGATGCTCATCGCCCAAACGGTTCCGGAGCAACATCACCAGGACTCCAAGCCAACGTCGACGACCACCACCACCCATTTGTCGAAAGCCCACGTCGCGCCCGCAGGGGACTTCACGGCTGCCAACGACCCCAAGGTTGACACAGCCACCATCACGATGCCTGCCGCTCTGGAAATACGCGCCATCGCAGAGGCCCAGGCTGCTGACGAGCAGCTACCAAGCCTTCTCGACGATCAGGATGCTCTTCAGTTGTTGCAGGTTCAAAAAGATAGTGCCAGTCTCTACTGCGCCGTCTCCACCGGAGAAGTGTGGCCCTACCTGCCCGTCTTGCTGCGACGTCAGGCCTTCGACATCATGCACGGTCTGGCCCACCCCGGAGCCAAGGCCACTGCCAAGGCCCTCACCAGGCATTACATTTGGCCGGGAGCCCGCAAAGACGTAGTGCTCTGGGCTAAGCACTGCGAGGCCTGTCAACGCTCCAAGGTCTCACGCCACAACCAAGAGGCACTGGGGCGCTTCAGTGAACCGGACAACCGCTTTGAGCACATTCATGTGGATCTCATCAAGCTGCCCTTGGTCCAGGGGATGCAGTACTGTCTAACCATAATCGACAGGTTCTCCCGCTCGCCCATGGCAGTTCCATTGCCGAACATACAGGCATCCACAGTGGCCAAAGCGCTCAACGACAACTGGATCAGTCTCTTCGGCACTCCCTTGCGGATAACGTCGGATAGAGGTGCGCAGTTTGAGTCGGCGCTGTTCGTCAAGCTGGCGCGCGCCCTGGGAGCCAAGCTCTGCCACACGACTTCATACCATCCGCAGTCAAACGGCATGGTGGAACGCCTCCACCGCACCCTTAAGGTGGCGCTCAGATGCTGCCCGCAGTCCTGGGTTGACGCGCTACCCATGGTGCTGCTCGGATTGCGCTCGGCCTACAAGGAGGATCTCGAGGCCTCGCCCGCGGAGATGGTGTTTGGTACCGCGCTCAAACTTCCGGGCCAGTTCTTTGTTACATCCTCAGTCCAAGCCAACCACATCAACTTTGTCCACAGTCTCAAACAGCTGTTCCTGTTGCTCAGACCGGTGCCAGCTTCGAGACACAGCAACAACCATCCTTTTAGTTACAGGGACTTGCGAACTTGCTCGCACGTTTTTCTGCGCATTGACAGCATCCGCAAACCACTGGAGCCACCGTACTCGGGACCACACAAGGTGCTCGAACGCACAGGGCACCGCACCTTTGTCATCGAACGCGCTGGGGCTCCTAAGGAGGTTTCTGTGGACCAGCTCAAACCAGCCTACCTGGAGGCTGAGGCATGCAATGGCCCCGCAGACGACTACATCGCTGAGCCCATCATCACAGCTCAACACACTCAGCTGTCTCCGCCGCTCACATCTCCGACAGCTGCCCCCCAGGTCGAAACTCAGGCCACACAGCCTGAGCCAACTCCAGCTGCTCAGAAAGCTTCGCGACATGTCTCGTTTCCAGCTGTAACCAAGCTGGTCACTGGAGGGGGAGTGGATGTGGCGACTCAGCCGACACGCCTGGCGCCATCTGGCAGGCGCAAGCAACAGCTCATTCCTCGCGAGCTCTACTAACTCGCCATCTGCAGCGGATGCGCACGCAGCGCGCACAGCGTTCTCTCTCTTCTACTCGCGGGCTGGAGGCCGCCTCAGCTGTGGCACGGCGCAGGCCGAAGAAGAAGTGCGCGCGGCCATCAGAGTTTCCTCTCCATCTGCTCAAGACGCACGCAACGCTGCTGAGACCAAGAAGCCGCATGGCTGACTTAAGCAGCCATGCGAGCCGGCATACAGACTTTACAAATCCGTTTCCATCACAATCACTTTATATTATTTTGTACTTAGATAAGTCGTTAAGTGTTATTAAAGAGTTCATGAACATTATACCATTAGTATTTTCTCTGCACGCACTTTCCCTTTGGCGGCAACGCCGAACCATCGCAATAATATCCAAAGATTCTATTGACTATGGTTTAAAAAATCACTTAATAAAGTTTGATAATATGTACGAAAAAAAGGACAACTAAAATGTTTCAATTTTATTCTAAACAAAAAAATTAGACTTGTGCTTTTTTTCGTAGAAGCTTTCGGTAACAATGATTAAAAAATTCACGTTTATTCCTTACAATGCAGCTAATCACATCTATAATATTTTTATCATCATTCAACTTGAAACACATACCTAAGCTTCCTCACGTATGATGAGTTTTATAAACGCACGATCCTTTACTCTCGTTGTTTTTGGTCTAGAGACCCGTATACCGAAAATGAACTCTTTTTGCATGCATTTTTTATTTAAACTTATGCTCAAGCAGAAGAAAAAACACTAAGCAATAACTCAAAACAATTACGTAAAACAAATCATATTATTTACTAAACAATCCAAAAGTTAATGTGATTGCCACTTGTTGAAAACACCCAAAACAATATTTTGTAAATAAATCAGCAATGGGAACACCTTTATAAATTCTTATTGTTTGATAAAAAGTGACAGCAGTGTCACACTTCCTAATTACGTAAATTTTGAAGATTCTAAACAACATTTTTAATCATTCAAGGCATTTATTGTTTGTGTAAGTAAAAACAAGAACAGCTTTTAATGTATCTCTTCCATCGTCACTACAATAAAAACTGTAAATATGCATGGAGTACATCCTGCGCTTCAACGCCAAGTTTCAGCTACCTCAAGCGTTTCCAAATTTGAATATTTATTGTACCCTCCATAAATGAAAAATATCGTTCGCTATTAGTATGCATCTGAAAGGTATACGCACCAGTGACGAAAACAATATTATTTTAATCAATCTTGTAAATATACGAGCATTTTATTTATCAACAAACTGACACGTTTTTTTCCTTCATAAGCCAATTAATTGTCTGTTCATATTTCGATTAATATCTGTAAAAATTGGTAGTTAACAAATATTTTGTAAGATAACAATGGGTTATGAATATTAGAAAGTTTCTTGCAATAGTTTTATTGTAGATTTGTGGCGACTCAGCCGACACGCCTGGCGCCATCTGGCAGGCGCAAGCAACAGCTCATTCCTCGCAAGCTCTACTAACTCGCCATCTGCAGCGGATGCGCACGCAGCGCACACAGCGTTCTCTCTCTTTCATTCGCAGGCTGGAGGCCACCTCAGCTGTGGCACGGCGCAGGCCGAAGAAGAAGTGCGCGCGGCCATCAGAGTCTCCTCTCCGTCTGCTCAAGACGCACGCAAAGCTGCCGAGACCAAGAAGCCGCATGGCTGACTTAAGCAGCCATGTGAGCCGGCAAACAGACTTTACAAATCCGTTTCCATCAAAATTTACTTTACATCATTTGTACTTAGATTAGTTGTTAAGTGTAATTAAAGAGTTCATGAACATTATACCATTAGTATTTTCTCTGCACGCACTTTCCCCTTGGCGGCAACGCCGAACCATCGCACAATATCCAAAGTGGTGACCCCGAGTGCGTCAGTGTTCTTAGAGTTCTCTCTCACGCGCTGCAAATGGTGTGTGATTTGGGAGTAGTGCAGTGTGCGAATCTTTGACTTTTTTTCTTTTCGTCTAAGTGCAACAAACAATGGAAAGGACAGTGCATAGTGTGCGTTTTTTTGTGCTGTGATTTTCTCGAGCCAGTGCTCGTGCAGTGCGGCGCCCATGAACGATCGCGTGACACACATACGCGCGCACGCCTGCATTTCCCTCGTGCCGCATGTCCGGCAGGGGCCGAGGCTTCTCGTTGGGCAGTGAGGGCACGCCACGTGCCTCCGATCGGCAAGCAGGCAGGTCAGCGCCAACGCTGCAGGAGTCTGCCGTGGCCCTTGCAGCGGCTAAGTTGCGGCGCACCGCGCCACCCGCCCCCAACGCGCTGCAGGCTGAGGAGCCGAGCAAGCGCGCGCCCACCGACACACAAAAGCCAGCAAGCCCTGAGCCGCGCACGGAGCAAAGCGAACACTGGGAGGACGCTGAGGAGAGTCCGGCAGCAATCATGGCAGCAAACCCCAGCAACATGCTACAACGCTTTTGGCGCGACGAGCCAGAGCTCTGGTTCATGCAGGCCGAGGAAATCTTCAGCGCCAACAAAGTAACAGATGATGCACTCAAGTATTTTGCAGTCTACAGTGCCCTGGACAAGGAGACACTTAGAGACCTCGTGGACCTACTCAAAAACAAGCCGGAGACAGACAGGTACGATTTTTTAAAAGCAGCTCTGATGAAGCGTTTGGCAGAATCCAAGGAGGTGGCCCTGAGGCGCCTACTCACCAACGTGGAGTTGGAAGACAGTACGCTTTTGCAGCTCTGGCGCAAGATGAAGGCGCTGGTCGGAGAGGCGGACGACGGCTTGGTTAAAGCGCTGTGGCTTTCCAAGCTACCGTGCCACGCGCAGACACTCCTGCAGGCCTTCAAGTCTGCAACCACTCCTGTGGAGGAGTTGACAGAGGCAGCAGACAGCCTAGTCAGCTCNCATCGCTGAGCCCATCATCACAGCTCAACACACTCAGCCGTCTCCGCCGCTCACATCTCCGACAGCTGCCCCCCAGGTCGAAACTCAGGCCACACAGCCTGAGCCAACTCCAGCTGCTCAGAAAGCTTCGCGACATCTCTCGTTTCCAGCTGTAACCAAGCTGGTCACTGGAGGGGAAGTGGATGTGGCGACTCAGCCGACACGCCTGGCGCCATCTGGCAGGCGCAAGCAACAGCTCATTCCTCGCGAGCTCTACTAACTCGCCATCTGCAGCGGATGCGCACGCAGCGCGCACAGCGTTCTCTCTCTTCTACTCGCGGGCTGGAGGCCGCCTCAGCTGTGGCACGGCGCAGGCCGAAGAAGAAGTGCGCGCGGCCATCAGAGTTTCCTCTCCATCTGCTCAAGACGCACGCAACGCTGCTGAGACCAAGAAGCCGCATGGCTGACTTAAGCAGCCATGCGAGCCGGCGTACAGACTTTAAAAATCCGCTTCCATCATAATTTACTTTACATCATTTGTACTTAGATTAGTTGTTAAGTGTTATTAAAGAGTTCATGAACATTATACCATTAGTATTTTCTCTGCACGCACTTTCCCCTTTGGCGGCAACGCCGAACCATCGCAACAATATCCAAATATAGACCGGGCTCAAACAGTGATGAACCGGGAAAAATTATTCGCACCCAATTTTTNTATGTGTGTCACGCGATCGTTCATGGGCGCCGCACTGCACGAGCACTGGCTCGAGAAAATCACAGCACAAAAAAACGCACACTATGCACTGTCCTTTCCATTGTTTGTTGCACTTAGACGAAAAGAAAAAAAGTCAAAGATTCGCACACTGCACTACTCCCAAATCACACACCATTTGCAGCGCGTGAGAGAGAACTCTAAGAACACTGACGCACTCGGGGTCACCACTTTGGATATTGTGCGATGGTTCGGCGTTGCCGCCAAGGGGAAAGTGCGTGCAGAGAAAATACTAATGGTATAATGTTCATGAACTCTTTAATTACACTTAACAACTAATCTAAGTACAAATGATGTAAAGTAAATTTTGATGGAAACGGATTTGTAAAGTCTGTTTGCCGGCTCACATGGCTGCTTAAGTCAGCCATGCGGCTTCTTGGTCTCGGCAGCTTTGCGTGCGTCTTGAGCAGACGGAGAGGAGACTCTGATGGCCGCGCGCACTTCTTCTTCGGCCTGCGCCGTGCCACAGCTGAGGTGGCCTCCAGCCTGCGAATGAAAGAGAGAGAACGCTGTGTGCGCTGCGTGCGCATCCGCTGCAGATGGCGAGTTAGTAGAGCTTGCGAGGAATGAGCTGTTGCTTGCGCCTGCCAGATGGCGCCAGGCGTGTCGGCTGAGTCGCCACAAATCTACAATAAAACTATTGCAAGAAACTTTCTAATATTCATAACCCATTGTTATCTTACAAAATATTTGTTAACTACCAATTTTTACAGATATTAATCGAAATATGAACAGACAATTAATTGGCTTATGAAGGAAAAAAACGTGTCAGTTTGTTGATAAATAAAATGCTCGTATATTTACGAGATTAATTAAAATAATATTGTTTTCGTCACTGGTGCGTATACCTTTCAGATGCATACTAATAGCGAACGATATTTTTCATTTATGGAGGGTACAATAAATATTCAAATTTGGAAACGCTTGAGGTAACAGAATTTTTTTTTAAATATTTTTTACAAAATTTTGCGAATACATTTACGGATTTTTAACTTATAATAATTAATTGAGGTCGTTCAAATATTGACAAGTCTCTACTGAGCTCTCTCACTCTATTTATTTCCCATGATAAGTTTATAACCATTAATAAATTACATTCTTACAGATTTTTGAGTCTTTTTAAGCTATTCCACTAAATTTTACTAAATTTGATTGCAAACGCATGTTTTTTAATGATTTCACCAGGACAATACTCCTTTAACAAAACCGTTATATATGCTTTATTTTTAATATTAAGTTAATGCAGTGCCAGACGTATAAACTCCTTAAATTTTGTAGATTTTAAATAATACATTAAATGATTTATGGCAGAAAACAATTATGTCAGACAAAAAAAGAAAAACGGCAGGTATTTCTTCTATAGTTACTGGAAATAAAGAATTGTAAATATGCAAAATGTATTTTCTAGACTTTTTAATTTTTTTTTTTTTTTAACTTTATTTTACTATTACTTTTCTTATAATAAGTAATTTAAAGAGTTGTGTTTGGACTTCAATGAGCAACATTCACAAGAATGATTTATAATGTAGAGTACTTATACGTGCTGTGGTGTATGTAAAAAAATAATTATTTGTAAATATTGGTAAATAGGGAAATAGTAATTTATAAGAAACATGTGAGAAAAAAAAAATATGACATCGGCGAGAATTGATAACCTGGCTAGTTAGCCTGGCAGGAACAAAAGATTTAGTCCACTCGACTATTGGCGCTGGTACCTAAGATGTATAAGGACTCGTATTTAAGTTGCAGGAAGTGGGTGGGGCTTAAGTTTAAGTATAGGTATAGAGGGAGCTCCCCACTCAGCCAACTTGAGAGAGGAGAGGGTGACTGCGCACTGTGCATGCGGCAAACTCCCGAAAATCTGTGCCCCTTCTCTCATCCCTTTGAGAGCGAAGGGACCTACGAAGTTCTTCGTTATTTTTCTTCTTCTTTCTTCTTCTATACCCTTTTGTCTTCTAGGAGAATGGTCCTCGTGAACCTGTCCCAAGCAGGGAGGTTAGTTTTTTGTCGGTAGGCACTCTAGGTGAATCCGGCACTACCACTGGATTAGCTGGAATGTCTATGAAGATTTCCTCCTCCCCACTTAATAAAAAAAGAAATTATTTCTTTACTTAAATTGTTACTTTGATTTATGGAAATCCTGTGAAAGTAAAATCACAATTCTCAAACTTGTACTTAAACAAAAAAAGTTATTTTTTTATTGATGACATAGATTTACTCAGCATTCACGTTACTACCGAATGAAGTTACTAGTTATAGAACGTTCCATTTACCATTGGACATAAAAAATATAGGAAGCTTCTACTTAAATTTTAACTTAAAAAATGTTGTAAAAATACACAAAGTCATACTAAATAAGGCTTCTAAGATCCTAAATACAGCCTCATAAATAGTTATAATAGTTTATAGAACATTGCGGGATTTATGTGATACCAAAAGTTATTTTTGTAATGTGCAAATGATTTTAGACAATGATTTGTATACATTATCTCACTTTTTAAGACATAAATAGAAGTATAATTATACAAGAGAGTTATAAATCATTGTATCATAGGTCATTGTACTGTTTTTTAAAACTAAATATTAATATTAGTTAAATTAAAAAATAATATCAAAATTTTTATTAGGAATTGGATAAGAAAAAACTAAGTGATTCAAGTGCCAAACAAATAAAAAATAAATAATAATTGCCGTAAAATTTTTTGTGAAGATGTTTCGAACTTTCGAAAATCACGCTATACTTACTTTCCATAACGAATATACCTACTTTTTGATAAACGAAGCCCAATCAATCCAAAAGGAGAAATGAAACCATATCACAGCATAAATCATGCTACTTACAAAAATATTAATAAATCCTATTGTAATATTTAATTTTATTAAAGCACTATCAGAATCACTTTGATTTATTTTTCTTAAAAATTTCTTCACTCATTAGAAAAAAGTTCCACGTTTTTTTGCATCCCCATTGTAATGTATTTTTATGTGATATCGTTAGTGGTAAACTAATTTTAAATTTTACTTGAAACATAGCTCATTTCTTATTTAATAGTCACACACAACGTAATGTGTTATAAGTTAATTGTAAGAACACAACACTTAAAACATTTAATTTGCTAATTAACGTTCAACAGTAATTATAAATATTTTTTAGTAAAAGAGGTTTTCAATAGATTTCTTGATATAAATGTACTATAGTTATGGTAAAGTATCATCTCATGCCTTGTAAAATACATGACTACTAAAATTATACAAGTACAGAATTCTCTACTGTGTATGTACTTTAATCATATTCGTATAACATGTAATGACAAATTATCTGGTGAAAGACAGGCAAGCACTTGAAATTAAGAAAGTTGGTTATAAATATTTTTTGGGTTAGAAATTAAATTAGAGAAATAAGTGATACTGTCTTTTTGTGGCTTACTACAGCCCTTTAAAATCGATCATGAACGTAATTTTTTTAACATTGTTAGGATCAGAAATGTTTGTATTTCAAAGTCTCTCTGAGAGTTGTTGGTAAATGTTCGCAAGAATATTAACACTTATTTCTGTTAAAGATACAAATAACAATTTTTTTTATTAAAACAACTTTTATTGTATAAGACACTCTGCAAAGAAGATGTGCACGCTACAAGCAAATAATTGAAGAAAGAAGTTATTCGTTTGTTTTTAGACAAATCCCGCGAATAAAAAGAGTCGTACTCAAGGTGATTGTTGAGGTGCACCAAGAAAGCCTCTGACTACCGAACTACTTATTGTAGTAAACAAGCCCTGTAGCTTTATCGAACTCTAAACGGACAGAGCACAACTGACGTACCAGGTAGTCTACGTTAATAGTAAAACCATGTACACGAAGTACAAGGACGAACCGTTAGGAGCTGAGAGCACTATGCGTGCTCTTTTACGCAGTGCTACGACATAACTGACACAAAAAAAAAATAAGATAACACCCGCTCAGGCCATAAGTGGACTAGCTTTAACGTTAACTGAACAGATTGGCTTACTCGTCGTAGGCACGGCCTCATCGTATCTCATATTATAATTTTTCCTACGTTGTGTCTTGTTTCACTTATATTTTAAACATTATTTCATTAAATAGGCATAAAGGCGTAACAATATTATTTAATGACAGTAGTATAATGAGTAATGGAATTTAATGTATGTTCTTCAAAGAAGGTTATGCAGGATCCAGGGATGGCAACCTGGATGATAGGTAAGGCAACCCGGGGGCAAAGATTCTGCCCCCCCTCCCTTGGTAAATAAAAAGATAGACTGATAGGAGTATGAAGGGGGCCCATGCAAGCCTCATAGAGATAATCAATAGTGGGTGGTAGAGGGGCCAGTGGGAGTTAGTGAAAGGTCAGTCGGAGTTTTTCGCTGCATGACACAGAAACAAATATTTAATGTTAGTCTAGTTTTATCGATGGATTCCTATTAAAGCGAGTAATTAAATTAATTGACACATCTTATCTCACATAAGTCTTCCTAGGGCCCAGGAAACGTATTTTTTTAAGTTAAAACTACTTATTTGTAGAAAAGTGGCATACTTAGCACTTTTTTCACATAAATAAGTATAACAATTATTGTACACATAAGAAGTTTTAACTGTAATAAGAGTTGCCTAGGCAATCACATATCAGATGTGACGTGTCAATATCCTTAAGTACTCGCATTTATTTTTACCATTCAACATAATCAGATTTGTTTCTTATAATTGTGTATACTATATGAGCAAGTGTCAATTAGTAAGTTGCTGAAATTTTTAATATTTTAATTAAGAAGAGAAAGTTGACAAGACCTTGATGGAAAAATTAGTAACATACTTTCTCAGCAAGAAAGTGGTCCAGGTCTCAGGCCTCCCTCCTGACAAATCTCACCTGAGATCTCATCTGATATCTCACGTGATTTCTCACCTAAGACCTCATGCCAAATTCTCATCTGAGATCTCAGGTGAGATTTTGGAAAGAAAAAAAAATAAAAAAAAATTTGTGCAACAATTATAATTTATACATCAATAGAATGATTACGTAAAATATCAGCAGTTGTAGGAAAAAAAAAAAAAATTCGGCTTATATGGGACACGAACTCGAGCCCCCAGTGTAACAGGCAAGCATCTTACCACTTGGCCAGAGAGGATGAGATACCAGTCCGACAATTTACGTCTATATAAAGTGTAAGTACCAATAATAGATATAATTTTTCCTAATCCTAATTCTGATAGTTAACCAACTAGATAATATTCAGAAACATTATTTTCTTCACAAAAAATATTTTCTCTCTTAAAGTTACCCTTAAGGAAGCTTTATATTCAAGTAGGGCATAAGTTTTTAATAATAATTATAAATGTTTATTTAAATGTAATAATAAAGAATAACTACAATAAAAACCAGAGGGACTTGATGTGTTGTGAATAAATTATTTTAGAAAAATCCAAATTGCTTGCGGTTATATTATTTTATTTTGAAAAAACACTTATTAAAGTTGGAAATCCTTAAAGCTATTAATGTTATTTCAACTTTTCAAAGCTTATTATACTCCGTGAATAATTACAGATAAAGTCATCACTGGGAATTTGTTGATACAATTTATGTTTAGTGAGTTAAATGTAATTGTTTTCCAAAAACGCAAAAAAGGAGTGAAAACCTACAGTTTGGTATAAACAATGGTACCTAACTCATTACACATGTATTGTATCATAAAATTTACAGTAATTACTCTATATGAAATTCTTCAAGGAGTATAATAAGTTCGAAAAGTTGGAATAACATGAATAGCTTTAAGGATTTCCAACTTTTATAAGTGTTTTTTCAAAATAAAATAATATACACGCAAGCAATTTGGATTTTTTTAAAGTAATTTATTCACAACACATCAAGGCCCTCTGGTTTTTATTGTAGTTTTTCTTTATTATTACATTTAAATAAGCATTTATAATTATTATTAAAAACTTATGCCCTACTTGAATAGAAAGCTCCCTCAAGGGTAACTTTAAGAGAGAAAATATTTTTTGTAAAGAAAATAATGTTTCTGAATATTATCTAGTTGGTTAACTATCAGAATTAGGATTGGGAAAAATTATGTCTATTAATAATTGTATGATTTAGTTGTGAATAAGAAAAACAACAACACATGGTACTTACACTTAATATAGACGTAAATTGTCGGTGGTATCTCATCCTCTCTGGCCAAGCGGTAAGATGCTTGATTATTAAACTGGGGGCTCGAGTTCGTGTCCCATATAAGCCGAATTTTTTTTTTTTCTTGTTCCTATAACTGTTGATGTTTTAGGTAATCATTCTATTGATGTATAAATTATAATTGTTGCACAGAATTTTTTCATTCATTTTTATTTCCAAAATCTCACCTGAAATCTCAGATGAGAATTTGGCATGAGATATCAGGTGAGAAATCACATGAGACATCATATGAGATTACACGTGAGATGTGTCAGGAGGGCTAGTTTATATGGTTGGTTTTACTTCTTCAGCTTCTACCTATGATAACTCTTTTATGAATTAATGGTTTTAACCAAAAAATAAGTTGCGTAAGCAAATTTGTACTAAAATACGCGTCAATAAATTTAATTTCTGGAACTTACTACTTCTGTTTAATAAAATAAGGTTTACTTCAGAGGTTTTCTCGATAATTTTTATTGATTCAACAAACTACCATCTTAGAGTTTTACCGATTATCATAATGAAAGATATAATGCAAAATAGTATTCGAATAATATTTGCTAGATTCTTACTTATTTTACAGAAGTAAGCCTTATCACTTAATGTACACTTAATTTTTTTAATGGGAATCACAACGTGATTAAAACATCCATAAATCTTAAAAAATGCAGAAATCATTATTCAGAAAAAAAATTCAATACAATAAAAGAAATTAAAAAAAACTTNGTACAGTAATGTAGTTCTCTCTCAAGATGATGATCGACAGTTTTTATAGTTATTATTCAATAAAAAACATGGTGTAAGATTATACAGAAATTAAAAAACAAGAAAAATAATGAATGAGAACGTTCAAAGATACTCTAATTACTATTTGTTTAATCAATTATGATGAACAAATCAATAAAATTTTTGAAAAAATCAGGTAGCTATAATAATCAATAAGTTTACTTATTCCAGAAAAAAATTGATTCTTACTCACAGCAATCACAACTATCAAAAAATTACACTCTGCAAGCACATATTTAATTTAATGTATTTAGTTAAAAACTATTGTCACAATATAGTAAATGTTAAGTATTGTTTGTACAAATGATTAGAACAAAAAATTGCAATCACATCTATCAGCATGTGTAGGCAAAAAGCTTCAAATATAATGGTTTGTAAATAGTGAAGAACACTCCCTAGTAGAGAGGGAGAGTTTCCAGTCAAGCGTAAAAGTTAGTCACATTTCATCAAGCACTCAAGAAATATCACTGTATTTATGATTTAGTTATTTAACTACTTTTGTTAAAACTATTTGTATGTTGGGTAACACTGATCTGGTGCCTACTTGTTTTATTTAAAAAATATGGTGGCCAAGCCAGACTTTAATAAAGCGAATGATTCGTAAAAAAATTTTTAAAAAAACAGAGAAAAAAATATTGCAGAAACAGTTACATCATACTTATTTCAAATATTTAAATTAATTAGGGACAAATAAATAAGCAAATAATTAAAAGTTTTCACAGTAATGTTATCCTGTAACGAACTAGTATTAAAGTTATTTCTCATAATTTGTGAAATGGTATTGGTGGCCAAGTATTGGTCCCAGCTAGTAACTAGTGCCTTTACCTTAAACGACATAGAACAACAGGCTATAGTGGTGGAAAATATTTTTCAGCTTTCAAAGATGATTACAGAAAATGAATAAAAATCTATTGTTCTGAGCCCAAATAAGAGACAATTCATTGTCTTATTAAGTCTATGAATTAAGTAGAAAACAGATTTAGTAAAACTATGAAAAGGTCTGATGCAAAAATAAGAAAAAAGGTCTCGGGACTCCCGGCAGAAGTGAAACTTCCAACTTTAATGTTATTAAACTCAGTATAACAGAAACTGAAAAAATTAGACTACACCTAATTTTAATAGATTTCTTAGAATCTGATATTAAAATAGTGAGAATTGGGATGTTATTCGGTATTTAAGCAACATATACTTTAATTTACTACTCATGCGACAAGTGATTCGTACATTTTAAGGTGGTTCTTTCATGAAATAGTTATGAACAGAATGACATGAAATCTGGAGGAATAATTAACTAAGTTAAAAAACACTCCCACTGAAATTTCAGAGTAGGCTGATGAGTAGAAACGCAAGAAAATTATAAATAAAAATTAAATTTTAATCATGCGCTCTTCTAGCAACTGTGCATTTTTTTACTGAAAGTTTTAATCTAGTTATTCATTTACTGAACCTAACTAAGTAAAAAACTGACACAACAAAGCTCATGCAATTCCAAATATACTGCTATCTTGAAATACATGTATTAACGGACTTATCCAAAAAATATTCAAAGAAGCACAGTCATATATTGTCGTTTCCTGTGTTGAAAGCATAGGTAAGCGTCCCCTGCTGGTATTTTAAGGTTAAGCGCAAATTTTAGATAATTATTCCTACGAACTCCTTTATCTTATATTATCATCGAAAGTACTCCAATACTTGCTGTGATATATAAATATATATATATATATATATATAAGATCATGTACCAATTGTTGGTCATATAATGCAGAGAGTGAAACAAAAATTCTTATCATACTGCGCTAAAAGTGGGTACTTTTGGCACATTACGTGGGACAAAAATTCCTTTCATTAAAAATTCATAGTCGTGCATTTATTATGACATTATATATGTACAATCTATTTTTTTTGGAACCATTGTATCCAAAAAATTAAATTTTTATTCACTGAAGCCACGATAAAAGTAAAATAATTCACTATATCTAATTAGGATAAAGGGATCGTTCATAGTAGAGCAACAGAGATATTGCCTGAAGTTGCTAAACATAGACGGCTACATCAAGCAGCAGAAGATACAGCTCAAAGTATCTTGTTAGATTTATGTATATTTTATGTATGTCTCTAGTCTATGCACATACTATAAATAAGGTACTGCTAGCTACAGCAAGTTACTTTAAGCTGCATACTCATTCACTTTCTGCTGTTTAATACGTCCAATAACGTCAGGCAATATCTCTGTTACTCTATTGTGAGCTATCTCTCAAAAAAATAGAAGACACATAGCTATTTTCCATTGTTAAGTTTTAATTTTGCATTCAATTCATTTTCTATGATGATTTATAACTCAATACTTAAATTAACCCGTGCTTAGCTGATTTCCAATAATTTCAAAACCAATAATAAAAACAAAGGTTTTGGTCAAGTGACAATTACTCTTGTTATACATTGTCAGGAGTAGAAATTAAATTTATTTATAGGTTGGACACTTAGGATATAGCTTTGTCTTCGGGATACAACTCTTATAATTTTTAGAATTATTACGGTTATTTGTATGAATCCGAGTAATAAATATTGTTGCACCTCAGTAATTATTTTACATTTGTGAAATTATTTTAGGCCCATCTGGTTACCCTTTTGAGATACGGCTGTTTTTCTAATTTTAAACAGTTATGTTATAACATAAATTTTTCGAAGATTGCATTATTATCCACACTAATGTTCTAAATATTCCGTACTTAATAACATTTCATTTTACACGTTTTTTTAAAGATACAAAAAAAAAAAAAAAAAATTAAGGTTATGTTTGTGCATAGTTCAATCCCTGTATATTTTTGCACCTCGATCATAAAGATTATCTGTAGAAAACGTGGAAAAACTGTTATTTATAACCAGTTTTGCTTGTCTTTTGAGATACAGCATTTTTTCTTATTTTCAAAGTTAAGATATAACGTCCACAAATTTAAATGAAGATCAAAAAAAAATTTTTTAAATTAATTGTGAACAAGATAAAAAAGTATATTTCATAGATGGTCCTGCTTGATTCGAAAAAACCTATTTATATAAGACACTCATTTATTATTTTATTTCTAGAGGTAAAAATATTTTGTCAATGGCTTGGACAGGAATTGCATCTGTATAACTACCAAAAGGTATGACCAGTCATAGAACTTTTCGTTTAACTCTAGACTTAAATAATATTGAAAGTGTATTTTTAGAATTTGAAACTGAAAAAAAAAAAATTAAAGGAAGTTGATTTAATAATATGGGACGAGGCTTCTATGATTCCGTAAAAATTTCTAGAAATCGTTGATAGAACGTTGAGAGACTTGGGTAATACAAAACTTAGCTTTGGTAATAAATTATTAGTATTAGGAGGAGATTTTCGACAAATCCTACCAGTTACAAAAAACGGTTATAGAACTATAATAATAGAACAAACTATTGAATCATCATTTTGATGGAACTTCTTAAAAATTTTAAGATTACAAAAAAAAATCCGTTCTAGTAATAACGAATTTTCAAAATTATTGTTAAGAATTGGAGGAGGGAACATAGAAACATTTAACATTCCTAAATCCTTGATAACAAATGATGTTTGTACCAAAATATTTGGTAATTACAGCAACTGTTTTGACAATAACGTGATACTAACTTCACATAATAAATATACTTTTTTTTTAAACAATTAGATCTTACGTAAATTACATGGGGAAACTAAAACTTATTACAGCATCAATACTGCAACATATAAAGGTGTTGATAAATCAGATGATAATATTTGTATAAATTTTCCTGTAAAAATTTTAAACAATATTCGTGAAGGCGCCACCTCATGAACTTAAATTAAAAATAGGTACAATAGTAATGTTAATTCGAAATTTGAGTATATCAGATGGATTATGTAACGGTACACGATTGCGAATTACTAAATTACTAAAGTATAACGTAGAAGTCAAAATAGTAACGGGAGAAAAAATTGGTATTAAAGTTTTCATTCCAAGAATTACATTAAATACTGGAAATACTTCATCATTACCTTTTATTTTATATAGAAAACAATTCCCATCAGTTGTAGCATTTGCTATGACTATAAATAAGTCTTCAGGTCAAAGTTTTGATAATATGGGATTATACTTAAAAAAACCTTTATTTTCTCATGGTTAATTATACGTGGCTTTATTAAGATGCAAAAATAAAAATGGAATTTTTGTTTAAGTCGATAGAAAAAACAGTTTAGAGATTGAAAATATAGTTCGGAAAAAAATTTTTGAATACAATAATGTATCTTTTATTTGTTACATGATTTAATTATTATTTTTTTAAGTATAGGTAAAATTTATTAATTAATAATACATATCATGAATGTTTATCGTGTTCATTTATTGTACCAATTTCAGCATTAATTTAAAACAGAACAAAAATGGATGTAAGTCTTCGTGGTTTAATCAGGTTTTATAAGATGACTCATAAAGTGATGCGAAACTTTCATTGTTAATATTAATGATACTCTAAATTTAACTAAAGTTTATGTACGTAAAAAGAAGAATTGTGTATTAAAGGACTATATAAGTGATGATGATACAATAATTATGCCATGAAAAAATTCATGGGGGTCGTCGGGAGGGCCGTAGGGGGTAGGTGGGAGGGCCATAGGGGGTAGGTGGGTGGATGTGGGATGTTTTGAGAAAAAATACTATACAATATTTCCATGTGATTTGGTAGGAATGTGGTAATAGACTTTAACACATTGACAGGGCTGGCAAAATGCAACGTTACAAAATGCTAACAAAAAAAGTCAGCC